>CAXKVX010003599.1:0-57635 GCA_964058865.1 Eleocharis quinqueflora | reverse complement strand
TGAAAAAATGAATAAAAAGTCATCATCTCGTGTTAATGAATCAGAACATGAATTAGAAGTAAGGATGCCTTCCTACAATGATCCACTGGCTTACACTTCAAAAAACTGAGTTATTTCTTCGTAGCTGATTGCTGATGATACAGTTTTTCACTTCTATCTCCAGATTCTTACAGAAATTCTCATATGGAATTTTTCAATTTGAGCTCAATTCTAACATTTATATTTATTTCCATGTTCCAATATTCCATGCTTACAGACAAATTAAACGACCTACCGACAAAATTAAACGATCCAACGACAAATTAAATAACAATATTCTTCGAAATTAAAAAGAAATAAATAGAAACGAAGAAAACTTGATAGTACCAGGGCATGCCATTTTTTCTCCATAGAAAATCCGGCTCAAGTGCAAAAATCAAGCCCACGAGATATGGCATGAAGCAATACCAGCAACACTTTGACGCTCCATTTAGATTTCTTCTCTGAATTGACCCAAATGAAATCACCAAAGAGAAAGAAGCAACTAGCTAAAAAAAACAGAAATATGCGAAGCTGGAGAAAGATCCAACAAAATCTAGAATGGATCCGCACCTCGATCGGACATTTGAGAACACCGGTCGGAGATCCTGTCATGCGTGTCGCGGATCCGCACGCATAGATCATCAAGCGCAGCCATCAAACCGGAGCATAGAGAACTAAAAGAGAAAAACAATGGAAAGATGGGGAAAAGGGGAAAAAGAAAATAGACGAGGGGAATTGAGGAGTGAGCAGAAGAAGGGGTTAGTTCGTTGCTCCGAATCCGATGGAGCAACTTGTTACCGTACAGGCCTATTTTACGCAGGCAGCCGGGTGTTGAAACTTGAAAAGCAAGATAGATCTGGTACTGGTAGGAACCATATGTGCTGCTTTAATTTGGCAAGAGCAGATTCTGCTCTTGCGATCCAGACCGTTCAAAATTCAGATTTGATATTTTCAAAATATACAACCAACCTCTTCTTGCACTTTATATCTGCGGGTCTATTTTGATTTGACGGTCCAGATTTAATATCAGGATCCTGCTCTTGAGCCAAAAAAGAGCAGCAGATACGTATACGATCCGCTATGGATACTCGCAAAGACGCAAACTCCAACTTTTTTATCAACAGAAAAGTTATAAACTTTTGTGTAAAATAAAAGAAAAGAGCGTTTCGCTTCTTTAAGTTAGATGCATCAATATAAAAGAGGGCATGATGAAAGTGTCTTAGGATAAAGATGTTGTCTCATGCATGTTATTATCACGACGCTCTTATAACCACCAGGAGAAAAAAATACATACTAATGGTGGATGTAGTAACCTTCATCATACTTTCACATATCATCGATCTTTGTTTGTGCTTCCATTACAGCTAATAGCTAGCGGTGGATGTAGTAACATTTTCGTTTCTGTTTTTCTTTATAGAAGGGAAACACAGTTTTTTTTTTTTCTTTTCTTTTTTGAAATCTTGATTTCAATCTCCTGAGACTCTGAACTTCAAAACTGGATACACCAATGTTTCGAATCCATCTGAGCCCAGGAACACACCCAAAAAAAGGGCTTGCACAATTAACAATTTAACATTAGCCTGAATGGAGCCTATTTAATTTTCAACTAATGAACAGTACATGCCAGCCGAAAATATGCCTGCTTTAGTCATAGCCCATGTATTATACTATCTAACATTTTTTTAAGTTCAGCTTAGAATAATATGTGGCCTCCGCAACTAAAGGCAGCCCATTTACTTCTCTTCTAGCCCTTTAGTTATCTCTTTTTCTTATATATTTTATTTGCTAAGGTAAATGATTTGTCGATTCCGTCATCGATACGTATTGCACGCGTTCAGTTGGTTCCGACGAAAAAATATTGTTCTTATTATGCATGTTATTACGCTTATTATGCATGTTGTTTTTGTTATTATGCATCTAATAATATGCGTGACAGTTCAAATATTGTGCATAATAACTTAATCAATTCGATTTGTGCATGTTAATTGTGTTATTATGCATCTTTTCATATTATTATGCATTTGATAGTTTTTTTTTTTTTGAAGAAAGCAGGGTAATACCTGCCTGTTTTATTGAAACAACAAAGTCTTACTATAAAATCCTAAGATATCTATAAGTTTTCGCAAGAAGCAAAAACAAAATAGTGATCTAAAGTACTGAAATGTCTATCCTATTACATCAAATTTGCCAATTATGATCCATAGCATCAGTTTTCTCCTTCCCTTCCAAAATAGCTGTACCTGTTTAAGTCCAACAGAAAAACCATAACAAAATGTAACAAAGTTTCAACCAAAAACTATCCAGAGACATAGCAAATAGTCACACAAACAACCAACATATTCAGAAAATTAAGTTCCTTCAAGTAGACCTAAGCCAGACAAAGGCTCCTCCATGACTCTGAGGTCTAAAGCCATCGGACCCGTCACCATCAGGCTTTCTCTGTCTGTGGTAGGTTCTTTCAAATCTTGTACATCTTGTGGTAAGATTAGATTAAGTTTTAAAAAGGAAGAGTCAGAATTGTACTTACACCAATATTTCAGAGTGCTAATTATTTGGGATGCAACACTAATAACGCTTCTCGATTTTTTGTCAGTAAAGCATCTTTTGTTCTTTTCTAACCAAACAATCCATATAACTACACCATGTATCAATTCTATCAACAATGCTTCTTTAAAGGAATCATTGAATCGATTTTCCAAATATCTTCTAAAGAATCCCCACAAAATTCAAAGTTGTTATCTCCCTATCCATTTCCAAATTTCACCAATGTAGGGACAACTAACAAAAAGATGATCGATATTCTCTGTCTGATTACAAAACACGCAATGCAAATCACCATCCCAACCATTCTTTTTCAAATATTCCTTAGTAACACTATTTTTCTTTTAACTAACCACATGAATAGTTTAATTTTTAAAGGTAGCTTAGATTTCCAGATTACATCAAAGAAAGGATTTTTGTATCCTCCAAATTCTAACCACTGGTACATGGCATGTACCGTAAACTTTTCAGAACAGTCCCATCTCCAAATAATTGAGTCACTTTGGGAGGGAATAATTTTTACATCATGAAGAATGGCTTTTAGTTTTCTCCATTCTTGACCTAATAAGCCAACCAGCTGTCTATTAAACATTTGATAGTATTTATATTCAGATTCTTATTGTGCATGTCAATTGTATGAGATAAATGTGTTATTATGCATATTGTTCATATTATTTTGCGCACTGGATAAATTCAATTGTATTCAATTTGAAATTTGTTGTAGTTATTATCCATGTTATTTTGATTATTATGCACATCAATTATATTAGATAAATGTATTATTATGCATGTTGTTCATATTATTTTGCATGTTAATTACATGCAAAATAACAAACACAACATGCATAATAACCAAAATAATATGTATAATAACTATAATAAATTTCAAATTAAATGCAACTGGATTCATGAAGTCTGCATCAATAAGCATATCAATAGACTGCTGGCAGATTCATCTTAGCTTTGACTATATACTTTGATTATAGTATATCTTTCTTCTTGTCATTATATCATATATTTGACAACTGACAATTAATTATGAACACAGGCAAAGAGCCAAAAATAGAACTCTGATGGATCGATTGATTGATTACATGTATTGGCATAATAAAGTTGATAATAAATGAGATCATCTACGCATTTGCATTCTTATATAAATGGGAAATGGAAGATGAAATAATTTCATTCTGAATTTAGGGTGAATGATACAGTGTTCTGTGTATTATCTGTTATTTTGACTGCATGTAAATTCACGCGATCAAATCTTATAGAGACTAAAAGAATTGGATAGTCTAATGGTTAAGAATAATATTTTCTACGTAAGAGATTATGAAATTTGAATTCAGATGAAAAAATTTTAGATCGTTTAAATTTAATGTTTTGACTTCAAAATTTATCTAAAAACATATCTTATAGAGAATCTTTTTGTCAGTGAACATGGAAGTTGGAAACCATAGAGCATTGAATATAGAGTCATTTTTAAATAATAATAATAATAATAATAATAATAATAATAATAATAATAATAATAATAATAATAATAATAATAATAATAATAATAAGTAAGCTATTTCATTAAGCTAGTAATCAAGCAAACAAGTCAGGAAGCAAGCTAGTAAGTAAGTAAACAAATAATAGAAAAATCATACTCAGATTCTGACGACATGTCAGGCTGAAAACCAGAATGTACTTTATCATTTTCAGTCATGACAGATTACAATATGACACTCTAAAACTGCATGCAATAAAAAAAACAAAAAAAATCAGTCAGCAAAACTAACAAAAAATTAATTTACAAAAGAAATAAGTAAAGATAAAAAGAAAAATTACCTTTGAATAGCTTGTTTGCTTACTGGCTTGCTTCTTTCTCTCTGTTTCTTTCTTTCACTTTCTTTTCTTTCTTTTCTTTCTTTCAGCCATTTTCTTCTCCTTTCCAGAGGCTTATATAGCCTAGAATCACGATCTGTCACAAGTTTCTTAGTCCCTTATCGATTTAGGGCTCAGTATTGAGATTATTATCTTTCCCAACTTTTCATCCATAAATCCAACAAATTCATTCAAGTACAGCAAAGGGGGCCAAACAGGCCTGGCGACGTCACTCCACGATGGACGACCAAGTACAGTGGCTGGAAATAGTGCCAGAGAGAGCGAAGAAGGAGAAAGACAAAAGGAAAGGAACAGACAAACAGACAACAAAGAGGCAGATCGTGCGTGTCTGCTAGAGTTTTCACTTTTCACCCTATGTTAGGTCACGCGAGAGACGCGCCCCTTCAGTACCCCTCTGCAACCTCTGCAATACAAAAATATTAAACTCGTAGAATGTTAAACAAAACAACGATCTAAACGAAACGCAATCGTTGATTTTCGTTTTCGTTGCGTCAAGATCAGCGCAACAGCTGAGATTTTCGTTGAACGTTTCGTTCAATAAACGAAACAAAAAATCACAACGTTTCATGTGACGTTCCGAACGAATGAAACAAAAAACGTCGAAACGAAGAAACGCTGACAGCCCTGACCCCGGCATCTAACCATGACTCATTGTTGTGCAGAATGTACGGTGAGGCTCAAATGGGTAAAGGGATAGAAGTTCTTTTAATGCGCTGAAAAGAAATATTAAGATCGAGACTTCCACATTTCTAAAATAATAAAATATTAAAATTGTGTCACATACAGATTTTTGCCATTATTCGGATTAAATATTTAAATGTCATGCCCTGTTTGCTATCATAATTTCAATTATATATGTTTATCATTTTTACTAAGTATTAAAATGCCGCCTATTGTTGATTGCAAGCTGATGTAAATATTTTGAAACAGGTGTAGTTAATATATAATATTAGTAAATTAACAATTGATCCATATTCTAGAATTAAAGTTACAGATATTAGACGGGGTTTTGAATACAACTAACTAGTCTTAAAGTTACAAATAATATATATTTTCAACTAGACTTGATTTGATTTACCACTGTAGCGGCGTAAAGTTCAAAACTTGAACTAGGCCGTTCAATTCTACGAGTTATTTTTTGTACGGTGGAACTTAGTACTAATTAATCTCCAGGACCAATTGATACATGTATGAGTACTTTTAATAGGATGAGATTAGTGCAATTAATTATTAATGTAGGGAGACTAAATGGGGTTAATATTTTGCTAGAAATGAAGCCATGACCTATATATATCTTGACCTCTTTATGGTTGGCAAATTTAATGTGCGCGTGGGAAAGAAAAAAATTCACTTTTTCCACCTGCACTGTAATTTTAAGACATCTCTACCTAAACCACTTGCTCCATCACTATACAGAAGTTCCTTTCTTTCACAAAATCTTTTCCTACAGCATACAGCATACAGCATACAGCATCGATCCACTGCCAAATCTCTTCTTCGTTATTGACCTTAAAAAACAAAAACAAAAGAAACAAAACTAGCATACAGCATCGATCCACAATTAATTGATGCGTTACTCTCAAAACTTATTGCGAAGAAGACGGAGATAATAATTAAATTAAAAGCCTTAGTAACGCGCTCTCTGTCTCTCTCATCTTTTATTTTTTTTCTTTTGCTTACGAATGATGGAATTATGGTAACCTTAGAAAAAATGGAAAGCAATTAAGTAGCATTGGAGATAACTTCTCAAAAAATTAAATTTGAAGTGGGAGCCATAGTCGGGTACACGTACACTAAACCAAAATTCAATGTCTTGTTCCAGTGCTTCACTGTTCACACCGCCGCCGACATATGACCTCAACCGATGCGCGACACGTGGGATTCGGAGATCAGAAATGGAGCTTCATATGTTACGCTTACGCCGCGGGACAGCATAACAGCAAGTTTCCTTTATCACTAGCTCTCTGTTGTTACTTACTTTGTTAGGGAATGAATGAATAGAATCGAATTTCAAACAGGACTCTGCTTTGTGAAATTTATTACGATATATTTTCTGGATAGTGATCTCATTTGCAATTTAGGATATATAAGATAATTTTACAACTAAAATACGAATTCAAAACATAGTTGTAATTGTGCCATAACTCCTTATACACGCAGATGATTGTTTACTTATGCAGAGAAAAACGGGTGCATAAATCTTGAATTTATTTGTACGGTCAGATTTATGTACAACTTGATAGTACACAAGACATACAACATATTTGAAAAAAAAAGAGTAGAAAAATGTGTTATTCTGTTGTAAAATATAAAACTAAATTTAGTTTGCTACAGTTAAAGTTACATGCTTTTTATGTGATCAGAAAAAAAAGTATAACAAAGAAGAGAAATCGAATTATCGAAGGGACCTTTCTTCAAAGAACCAAACCAACACCTCTATTTAATTAGAAACAGACGGCAGTGAACGACAAAAGGTTAGGCCTCTCCGCCTCTGAAAGCGTTACACATGGCATGCCATGAGGCGATGCCACCGTGTCTCTACCGACCTCACCTCGTGGTCAGTCCATACGGTGCCGACATCAGGATCCATTATGCACTTATACCAACCACGTGTCATTCATCTACTGGTTGGATCCAAAACTAAAACCAACTCGGCTTTTCCAAGCTATTTACAGATATGTTGATAGTTTGATAGTTGTTTATTTCCAATAATAAAAGGGCATTTTTGTGACTCAAATAGAGAAACTTTTTGTTTTTTTTATAATTCACAACTTCCATAGTTTATTTCTAATAATAACTTATACTGTGAATCTTGTCCGGTGATCTCATCCGGCAAAACAAACCAAGTACAACTTTTAGTAATTTATTATATGCAAAACTAGGGTTTTAATTACGGGGCGGGTCGGATATTCATGGATCCGACCCGTCCGGATCCACGGATACGACGGGTCCACGGATACGACGGGTCCACGGATACGGCGGGGCGGGTATGCACAGGTCCGAACCCAAAACCTTCAATTCGATCCGTGATAAATCCGGACGGATCCAGACGGGTCGGGTCGGATTCGGTCATGGGCACGGGCGGTAGACCCGCCTAGATTTTTTTAAACCCTATGCAAAACAAACTATAAATATAACTAATATTTTTTATAAATAATTTTATAGTATAATGCAGCGTTTTAAAATGCGAATTTGATTATGTATGCGGAAGGACACTGCATACCACATAAGCGAGATGCGGCTGCATAAGCGAATTTATATGTGATTTCGTATATGCGGTTGAGTTTTTAATTTTATCAAGAAAATGAAGAATATAAAAAAACTTATGCGAAGAGGAGCAAAAAAGAAGGAATATAAATAAATCATGACACCACAGTCCTGTTAGGAGATCAAATATTTTTATTTTCTACCTAATCTTCCGCATATCTTACTATGCGTCTGCATATCTGTCACATATATTATTATTCATCCACATATCCGCCTAAGCGGACCACATATATTATTATTTTCTACCTAATCTTCCGCATATCTGACAAAATAAGAATAATACAAAAAATGAAAAAGAGCGAGGAATGAGAGTGGAGGACGGAAGGTCAAAGACTAGAATATTTCTCATCATTTAAATCATTTGATTGTAATGTACTATTTTTTAAACAAAGATGAGAGTCAAAACTATCCGAATTTAAATAACCTAAAGTCTTCCATTCGAATTTCGAACTTATGATTCTTGATTATAATACAATAATGAATTAGAAATATTAAATCCCTGGTCGGGCAATCGAATGAGTTTAGCAATTAGCTGCTAGCACCCAATAAACCAAGTAGTTCTGAATCTGTATTCTCTGAAAATAATAATGCCTGACTGACATTTTAATTCTTAACACTGTTACAACGTTTTTGACATGTCTATACAGTATTTATTATAACGTAGCTACAGTGCCACTCAGTATAATTGTCGAGCTACAGTGCCACTCAGTAAAACTGTTCATTTTCTTGCGAAGATTTCTAACAATTTAAGAGAACGAATACGGATCCGTAGTCCCGCGGCACTATTTTGAAAAGAAAAAAAAAACACTGCAGTAGGTACCGACCATTTTATCCATCTTAAAAACTAATTAGTGTTATCGGATACAAAAGCTAGCAAACGAATGGTTCACTTCTTAATTCTCGATGTAGGCCGTTCAATTGAATCGAAAAATAAAATCACGTTCTTCATCTTGGTCAATATTTCATCAATTATTTTCTAAAAAAAATACTCATAAAAATATATTCATCAGTTATTTCAGATGTGCAGTAAATATGATCTTCGAAACGTTCCTTCTGAATTGTATTGGCATCTTACTCACAATTTAGTGCAAAATTGATCATCTATTTACAAATCAATTAATTAAGATTTATATATATAATTTACCTAAAAGAAATTTAAATCCATAGCCGGCCAATCGACAGGCTATAGCTGTACCAAAAAATCAGAAGGATAGGATAGGATAGGAATATAGGATACCGACCATTTTATCTTCTCCCTACAATAAATCAATTATTATTATTATTATTATCTTAATTTTAACTAGCCTTTTCCCTTTATTTCTTTTTTCACGTATACTTATGCGCGTCGGTCGCGCGTTTAATTATTCACATTGGTAACGCATGGCCATGGCCCCACGCTGCCACGTCCCCCACACAAATCCTTCATGGCATCCTATATAATGTGCCCCTCACCTTCATTCCAATTCATCTCTGCATTCATACACACTCAAAGCAAAGCAAAGCAAAGCAAAGCAAAATACCATAAAGTTAGCATTAATATTCTTTGTTCTTTTCTTCTGCCTTCTTGTGTAATTGAAGAACAAATACTATGGAGGGAGATAAGAATCAATACCAAGGTGTGGCTGGTGAGCAAGAGGAGGAGGTTAAAAGCAGGGGGTTGTTTGATTTCATGAAGAAGAAGCAAGAGGGGAAGGAGGAGATAAAAGACGAGAAGTGTCAAGAGGAGGTGATCACCGGTATGGAAAACGTACACGTGACCGAGGTGGAAAAGATGGAGACTGATAAGAAGGATGAAGAAAAGAAAGAGGGTTTCTTTGCGAAGCTTCACCGCTCCGACAGTTCAAGTTCAAGCTCGGTAAGTACTATGTGATCAATTGCACAAAGCTAAAGCAACCTTATTGTTTAATTCAATTAAGGTGAAATCCTGATCAATAAAGAAATAAAAATAACAGGGAATCATGATCCTGTTTTTACTCTTGTTTAAAATGGTTATACATGGAAGTTTGGTTTGCCATTTTCCTTTTTTTTTCCTAATTTGATAAATTTATGTCATTTTATCTGACAAGGTTTTAAGTGAAAAAAGCACTCATCAAATGAAAGTTTTTTTAGGATTCTATGGATTAGATCTGATATTTTCAATTTTGAATTAAATTTATTTTTTGACGAATGATAACTAGACTTCATAGTGCATTAGTGCAACATGGATGAATGGAACCTGATTTAAATTTAGAACAAACCATCTTGTTACCTTTTGGGCTTTGGTTTCTCAAGTTAAGTAGTAGTTAAGGGAAGTTCAAATAAATTTACTAGTTGGTAGTCCAGCAATACTGAAATTTGAACAACAAGAACCATTGCTGTTAATATTAGTGTGTCATCAGTTCTCCATAATTAATTAAGAAAAGATATTTACTTGCTACATCTCATGTTGTTGCAGTCTGATGAAGAGGAAGTGGGACCTGATGGAGAGAAGAAGAAAAAGAAGAAGGGTCTCAAAGAGAAGATCAAGGAGAAGTTGGAAGGTGAGAAGAAAGAAGAGCATCCACCAACCCCCCTTCCTGGCTATGCTGAGGATACCACTGTCAAGGTTGAAAAGGTCGACGATTCAGTAAAGCTTGAGGAAGTTTCACCTCATCAAGAGGAGAAAAAAGGTTTCATGGAGAAGATCAAAGAAAAACTTCCTGGTCAGAAAAAACCAGAAGAGGCAGCAGCAACACACACCGTTGCTTGTGAAGAAGTGAACAGTCCAGATAGCAAGGAGAAAAAGGGCATATTTGGAAAGATCATGGAGAAAATTAAAGGACCAGAACAGAAGGATGGAGAGAAGTCTGGTGAAACCCATTAAGCCATTTGATGGAGTTTCAGATTGTCTTGCTGCTTGGTTGGTTTTAGTCATGTTGGGTTCTTGCTTTGTTTGTTTGGATGATCTAGGTTTGTGTCTAAGTTGATTAGGTATGTAAGTTTGCTTTCTGTTTGGTTATATGCCTTTCGGCATTACAAAGGCAGTGGTGTTAATAGGTATTAATGTGTGCTTGTTTTTTCCTTGTGCATATGGATATCTATTAATGAAATCTGTATGTTATAATATTTTATATATTTCAAGTCTTAATTTGTGCTTGTTTTTTCTCTTATCAGTTTTTCTGAGTTCGATTCTGATTAAAAACTTCCTCTTAATGTTAATCACGGATCAACAAATAGGTCGTTATCAGTAAGCTGTTCCACGAGAACCAGATCATCAACTGACAATTACATTTGGTTTGAACATGACTTAGAATTCCATCTAGAGACGTCTGAACAATCAGATGAACTATAGATGAACTATGTCTATCAGCCAGGCTGTGAAAGAAACAGTCAGCTTGCCTGGTTCATGTTTCAAATTATAAAAGACGCATCCCTTATTATGCTATCAGGGAACAAAATCATGTAAACCCGTCCTTAGGAGTTAGGACCACGCCTTCTACCAGAGCCTCATGAAAAGGCAAAAGGGGCTTCATTGCTATTTAACGAAGAGAGAGAAAAAAAGGAAAACGGGAAAAGGACAGGCTGTGATTCTCATGCTTCCTCTTTCCTCTTTCCAATCTTGTGAATAGATCAGAAGTGAATATGCTGTGCAAATCAGGAATGGAGAACTGGGCCTAATTTTCACTCGAGTGTGCGCCTAAACATGCAACGAAAGATATGGCCCAAATACTTTTTTTTTAATGAAACAGGATTTACCGGCTTACGTAAGATTTTATTGAACAAAGATTGCGGATTTACATGTACGAGAAGTCAAAAGGAAAACACAAAAGACATCCTAAACAGAATGTTTCTGCTAAAACAAGATGTTTCTAGTGATCCAGATACTTGTGTTTTGTCGAGAAGACTGTCACAAAGGCGAGAGAGAGACTTGAAAGATAATGATGATAAGTGACTAATTTAAAAAAAAATTACAAATTCCTTTTTTCCTAATTTTGCGGGAGTAATTATAGGCTTCATAAATCAGGATGGGAACGAGTCTTCGGTTTTTGAACATGTCATCTTTGACTCTGTTGCTTGTGAGGCGTTATGTCCTGCTTGTCGTGTTACCCTTTTTGAGCTTATATGGACCGAATATAATGAGAGTTTATCATCAATCCTCGAGCTTCTGTAGTCGAAACGAGTAAATAAGCTTGTAATTTAAAGTATTCTTGTTTTTACTTGATGTTTACTATCTTTTACTGAACTACTCCATTGTAACCCCTCAACCAAACTGCCATCTTGTAACATTGTTTATTGCTTGCCCTGAATATTGGTATATCCTCAAGTGTTGGTCTACTTTGAATGTTGATGACCCCTCAGAACTTGGAAATCCAAATCAGTTTTTCTCTCCTTTCATTTTTAGTAAGAGAACCTTCGGTATTTTTTTTGGTAATAGATGAACCTTCGTCTTCTCTTGGATTCCATACACCCTCAGCAACTACTCGTAGTGACCCCGAAGATAGATCATATCGATCTAGTTTTTATTCTCGTTCCCATAGTATTATAGATATTACCGATTCTGATAGTATAGAGTCTAGTGAAGTTCGGTCCCGTCATATTCGACTTGTTAGTGGTCATACTAGTTTTTCAACCAACCTATTTCTTGTGGCTCATCAATGTAATTGAAATTGTCGCCGTCGATATGTAGATTATTTTTTCGAGGAAATTACCAATCCTACACAGTCCAATCCTGTACCGAACTCCCAACCTTCCCCAAGTCGACTTCCAGAAGCTGAGACTTTCAATCACCAAATGATTGTCTTTCAGGAAGAAATGGAGGGTCAGGCAATCCAAGAAGGCAAAGGTCCTTCAAATCTGAAAGAAGTTGGGGGAGCTGATGAGGATTTTTACTTTCTCAAGAGAAGCATGGATCACCCGACCTTGATGACCATTACAGTATAAGTTCTGAAGCATGTTGGATGTTACCGACCATTTCCTCTTTTGGTGTTCTGTGGAAAAATGGGTGAGGTCCCCATAAGGTTGGAGTAAACTGTTGATACTTTTCTTTTGGCAGAAAGAGGAGCAGAGTGTCGGCCTGAAAGATAGGGAACCGAAGGAAGTGGAGATACCTCAATCGCACGGAGAAGTGTTGGCAAGCGACCCTCTCTTGACGAAAGAAGAAAACCTTAGTTCCAAGATATAGGTCTCGGAGTGGGAAGAAGGTTGATTGCTGCTTCAAGGGAAGACCGGGTGCATCAATCTCAAAAATGAATGTGTTTAAACCATCGGTCGGCGTAGTGCGGGCTGACAATCCTTTTTTCGAGTTTATCATAGACATTCTTCGGTGTTTGGATGTTGCTCCGAGTCAGTTGAATGGGATAGCATGGTGTACCATTTGTTCTTTTGAGTCCTTATTTACCCATCAATTTAGGAGTGGTTTGCTCATCTCGACTCTCCTCGCCCGACCTGAACTTGTTCCTAGAATATTATAAGTTCATGGTTAATAAGTCTTGGATAGCCGTCAATCGACGTGTGAAGAAAGGTTCCTACCATATCTTCGGAAACCACAACAAATGCCAAAATTGGAATGAGGTCTTTTATTATCTTCCCTTAAGTAACTAGGATTCTGCTGGGGAATATTTGGTGAGGAAGGATTGGAACTTTCGGGTTACTCTACCTGGGAGGCCTTTATTAGATCCAGAAGCGAATGCCATTCGCTTAAGGCTTGAAGAACTTTACTTCGGTTAACCCCATTTTTACTATCCCTTGTTTTACTTGCTACACAATTTCTCTTCTTTATTTAACGATAATTATTTCCTTTTTGCAGTTGAAATGGATCGTGTTGCCATTCCTCTGTACTTCCGCGCTATTAATCAAGTCTTGAAAGAGACCGAGGATAAGAAACAACCCGCAAATACTCATCCTCGGCGCCAGAAGATGAAATCGAGAGTTAATAGGGCAGAACCGACTTGCTCTCATGCTCCCCAACCTGACCTTGGTCCTGAAGAAGCAACCCGTCCTACCGACACTTCTCCTCAACCAGTCCCTATTCCTCCTCAAGTCCAAACGACCTCCTCTACTACTCCTACCGAAATCAATTTTTCTGACTCTTTGAATATAGCCCATGCTGTGTCTCCCATCCGACCTTCTCATCCTCCAGGCAACGCAGCTCAAACTTCGGGTATTCATACTAAGAAGGTCGCACCTCGTAAGCCTAATCGAGGGGGCCACGCTGCAGCTATAGGTCAGGGCGAGGGACTTAATAATGGAAAAAAATTGCTGCAGAAGAGGGAGACCGCACTTAGTTCCGCCTCCCGCACTTTAATGAGTTGATGAATGATGTGAGTGATGGGTCGTTATATGATGCTCCCCGAAGTCTTTTTCCTTATGTTCACTTACTTTTTGCAAGAGTATTCCTCGTTACCTAAGGCGAGAGTATACATGGATGAGTTTGGAGTCGCTATCAGCCGATGCCCTGAAAGATTGTTATCTTCAAGGGACAACATTGGCCGAACTGTGCACTTGTCTTCCCGAGCTGTCTTACATTGAGCATGGTGAACTGCCCCCTTGCTTGGCGAAGCGAATTGAAGACGAGAAGGCAGTTATTGAGGTCAAGAAGGACAAGATTATTGCCGAGAAGGAAGTTCTCGTGCAAGAGAAGGCCGAGTTGCAGGCTACTTTGGAGGCAGGACATGTTCCTCTTATTGCCAAGATCGAGAAGCTTGTTAAAGAAAAAGTAGATGTCGACCAGCAAATCCTTGATCTCAAGGTCGAAGTTGCGAGCCTTCGAGAACAGAACGGATCCCTCACTCAGGAGCTAAAGGAGAAAGCAGTTGAGTGTTCTGATGCCAAGTTGAATATGTACATGTGCTGCTTTGGCTTGATCATCTTCCGAGGTCTTGTAAGAAGAAGTCAACTTCTTTGATACGATATGTTATCTTGTAGGTGACAAAATCTCTCAACCGTGTTGATGGTTGTGTGACTAGTAATGGTAGCTAACTTATTTATATTTTGTTAAAAATAATGCATAAAACTCACCGAGAATTTGTCAGCTTACTTACCTTCCTTGCCGTGCAATCATTAACAGTTTTTTTTAAATTTGACGAGTACTGTTTCTCAGATGATAAAATTAGACCAGATCAAGAGTCTTGACTTCCAGTACGCATAATAGGTTGTTGGAAGTTGTAATCTCCGAATCTCGAATCAGACCTTGAACCCGAAGGACAACAGCAGGAACCCGGGACATTGTTCGGGTAGTGAACATTATTCGGGTAATAAACTGAACTCGGGTAGTATGAAGAACTCGGGAGGTGAAACCCGAGGAGTTCGGGAGCATACCGAGATAGAAGATCTCGGGACGTCGAAGACAGAGGACTCAGGACAAACAACCCGAAGTCACTCTAGATGCCGGAGATGAGGATTCGAGAAGATCAACCTGAATCACTCACAGCTCGAGTTGACATCTTGAGTTGACAGACGCGGAAAGCAGAACTCTGACAGGAGGCCACCAAAGTCAGAGATAGCACATGGGTGCAAGGACTTTTGTACCGTGGCCATGATGAGCTACAATTAGCTATAGAGGGTAGCTGTAGACTTTTTGTACAAGTAATGATTATCCCTTTTAGTATAAATAGGGTAGTGCAGAATGTAAATGGTAGAGTAAAAGAGATAGAAACCATTGTAAGGTTCTGAGTTTTAATAGAAAAAAACGTTTTTAAGCATATACTCTCTTCCCTCTCTGATCAAAATAATTATGATTTAATCCTCCATAAATCAATCCTCAAGTGAAGTGAGCTGAGCGCCACCTGTTCTAATTAACTTGTGAGAATACCCGAAATAACTGAGAGTAAACACCCGGATTACAACCCGAGTAGTAATTTGTGTAAGAGGCCCATACTAGTGAACAACCTGTGAGCGCCTTAGAACTTCCCTCAACTCGAGAACATCCACCCTCGAGAAGTGTCTACGGCTAGTGATTTTAAACCAACAGATTGGTATCAGAGCTAATGGCTGGATTCGCGAGCAGTTCATTCGGGCAGATGCCGTTGCCGAAGTTGAACAAATCAAACTACGACAACTGGAGCATCCAGATAAAGGCATTGCTAGGCGCATAGGACGTGTTGGAAGTAGTCGAGAATGGATTCGAAGATGCTTCTCCGAGGCAATGACTGTAGCTAACCTCAAGGCATTGAGAGAAAATTGCATGAAGGACAAGACAACCCTCTACATTCTCTATCAAGGTGTAGATGAGTCTGGCTTTGAGAAGATAGCCGAAACAGCAACTTCAAAAGAAGCGTGGAAAACGCTGCTGACAGCTTACAAAGGTGCCGAACGGGTTAAGCAAGTGAGACTTCAAACTCTTCGAGGAAAAATGGAGTCGATGAGAATGAAGGAATCCGAAAGTGTATCGGATTTCATCACAAGGGTACAGGCGGTAGTAAACCAGCTGAAGAGGAATGGAGAGAAGTTAACAGAATCTCGGGTAGTCAGGCTGTGAAATTGAAGATGCTTTGGTTGATGATTGCAGTGAGAAATTGAAGAGTTTCCTCGTAGAAAAGGTTGCATCGGTTTTTGGTGCGACAGGCGAGTTCATCAAGCTACAACACAAACTGAAATATATCAAAAGCATGCTGACTGATACAAAAAGGAGGAAGATCGATGATTCAGTTACTCGAACTTGGATTGATGAGCTAATAGATGTGATGCATGATGCTGATGATATCATAGATGATTTTAGATCCGAGTTTGAGAAACAATCTGAGGATCAAGCTTCAGCATCATCACTGAACCAAATTGTAAGCAAGCTGAACCCCCAATCATGGTTTCCTTCTCTTTTGTCACGCTATGAGATAAATGATAAAATAATTATACTAAATAAGAAAATTGATGAGATAAACAAAAATAAGCAAGCTTTTAGTCTTGGTAAGAATATAATCCAGTCCTCCATAAGTTCTCAGAAAACCTCATCGGTCATTGACTCAGATATTGTAGGAAGGGAGATAGAAAATAATACCAGAAAACTAGTTGAAGTGATTACCAGAAATCATGACCACAGAAAATTATGTGTTGTAGCAATTGTTGGGATGGGAGGTATCGGAAAGACCACACTGGCTCAGAATGTTTTCCATGACCCGTTATTAAGGAACAGTTTCCAAGAAAGAATATGGGTCTGTGTTTCGAAGGAGTACAACACAATAGATTTGCTTAAAAATATAATTAAGGGAATAAAATCAAGTACCAGTGAGGCTGAAACCGTTAGTGAACTTCACGAGCAGCTTGCTTTAAAAATTAATGGGAAAAGGTTCTTGCTGGTTTTGGATGATGTATGGCAATCCATGGTATGGACAGATCTATTGAAGAACCCACTCCAATTTGCAGCTAGTGGAGTGATCGTGTTAACTACGAGGGACAAAAGACTGGCAAGTAGAGTGGGCTCAACATACGTCCATGAGGTTGAAAAATTGTCCCGGCGTTCTGGTTGGGAACTTCTTTGTAAGAAAGCATTTATAGAAGAAGAGGAGGATATGCTTCAGCTGAGAGATGTCGGGATCGAGATCGTAAAAAAATGTGGTGGTCTCCCTCTTGCCATTAAAGTCATTGGAGGTCTGCTTGCTGATAAGAACAAAGATAGAAGGGAGTGGGAAAAGGTACTTCAAAGCCATGCATGGTTTGATAGTGAGATTTCTGAAGAGCTTTATAGAGCATTATACATTAGTTACGAGGACCTGACACCTCCTCTCCAAACTTGCTTCCTATTTTGTTCCCTTCACACTGAGGATTATATTCTGCTTCGTGAATTTCTCGTCAAATTTTGGATAGCTGAAGGCTTCATAGAACAAAAAGAAGATGAATTTTTGGAAGATACAGCAGAGGAGTATTATAACCAGCTGGTAAAGAGAAGTCTATTGCAGCCAGCAAGGTTCCTTATGAATTACGAACAATATATTGATATCGAAAACCAATGCCAGATGCATGACATAATTAGAACATTTGCTCATCATTTAGCACAAGGTATTACCTATTGCGGTGACCCTGGATCGTTGGGTGCAGACTCTGTTCAAAAACTTCTTCACTTGACTATCGATTGTCAAAGGGATGTGGCAATAATACCTGGGAAGAAATCAGACCCCCTTCGTTTGAGGACCTTGATACTCTTGTCGACTCCACCGATATTACAGTATGATGTATTTTTTCGCACTAAAAATCTGCGAGTTTTAGTCCTTAATGGCCCAGGGATTATGGATATTCCAGATTCTATAGGAGATTTGAAACATCTTCGAGTGTTAGATTTCATGGACACAAGCATATCAATGCTTCCAAATTCCATTTGTTCTCTTACTGCCTTGCAATTCCTGCTCCTTGAAGATTGCAAGTCCCTGCAGGTTCTGCCCCAGGGTATCACCCAATTAGGCAACCTTAGATGTCTCACTCTATCAGACGCACCTCTAGTTTCTGTTCCAAAAGGAATTTCTAAGCTGAAATTTCTGAACGATTTGAAAGGGTTTATAGTAGCAGGGGAACAAAACTCTGGTGACATGTCCTGTGGTTGGCACTTATCAGAGCTAGAACCTCTAACACAACTAAGATGCTTACGGCTCGACAAGCTAGAAAATGCAGCGATACAGAATTCAATTCTAGCTAGAAAGTATCATCTAAAAAATTTACAATTGTCTTGCACATTGCCAGCTGTTGTTTCTGAGCATTTTCCCAGTGAAGAGGATCGTAGAAACATAGAAGAGACCTTTGAAAAATTAAAGCCTCCCCAGTACTTAGAATGTCTGATTATTTGGAGATTTTTTGGTCATTGTTTACCTAGTTGGCTGGATAGTCTTCCTTACCTAGCAGGGTTGGCCCTCATAAATTGTATATCATGCCGTCAACTTCCTCCTCTAGGCCAGTTGCAGAACTTGAAATGGCTTCGAATAAAAGGGGCACGTTCAATTGTGTCAATAGGTTCAGAGTTCATGGGTACTAGTATAAATGGTAGCTCAAACATGACTCCATGTTTTCCTAAACTTGAAATTCTCAGAATAGAAGAAATGCCAAATTGGGAACAGTGGTCTTTCGTTAACCAAATTCCTGAGAAGTTTTTTCCTTTGCTCCAGAGATTTGATATTTACAACTGTCCTAAACTTAAATCACTCCCTGAGCAATTGAAGCATGTTAACAGTTTACAGGAATTGTATATAAATGGTGCTCGAGGGTTAAAAGAAATCGATAATTTAACATCTCATTTTAAATGGGTACATATTAGGAATAGTAGTTGTGAGAAAGTATCAAATATCACTGGAGTAAAACATCTTAGTTTGGTGCGTTGTTCAGCTTTGAGATGTGTCGAGAATCTCGATATGTTGCAGAGTCTTTACATAGAAGATGAATCAATGGATCACATTCCAGAGTGGGTACCAGGTTTCATCGAGAAACAACCCAGCAATTGTGATCTAAAATTACTTCTGCTTTGTAACATGGCACTTTTACAGAGATGCCTTTTGGGGTTCCCAGATTGGCCGATAATCAAGCAGTTTTCTCATGTCCGTGCCTTTACCAAGGATAACACAGCTTTCCTCGAATACCAAAAGCAACCATGTTTTTACCACACCAATCTTTGAACCTTGCCACTCCAAAGAACAAGAGGCATAAGGAGGGAACCCAAATCTGCAGTTGCAAAATTACTAACAGTGGGCATACCAGAAAAAAAGGTTTCATGAATAATAAAAGCTGGTAGAAGTCAGCAGTCAGCGACTTGTAAGAATTGTACTGGAAATTTGAAAGAAAGAACCCATACATGTGGTGGACGGAAAACCTAATTGATTCATTTACATTATTTCCTTGTCAAACAGACTGTTTAGCTTTCTTTCTATAATTACTTCTTTTTATTGCATTTTCCTTTCTATTTTTTAAAGAGAAAACCAGCATAAACACTGGGTGTTTTCCTTTTATATTTCATGCTAAATATTTCGTACTTTTGACTTTCCTTAAATTTTCCTTTGATGTCATTTCTTGGTTCCCGGAAATCATAATTCATGATCGTTCATCTTGTCCGTGTTTCCCCAAATTGCTGTGATATTCTCATCTTTTGTTCTCTTTCACAATACTAAATATACGTTACCTAGCTACCCTAGATTGTCCCCAATAAACTGGGACATAACATGCTACCAAATTTTAATCCAATTACTTTTGTATGATTGTTTTTTGAACAACAGCTACCTCGTGCTGAGGTGCAACTTCCATTAAAAAGAAAACAAACATACATAAGTTCCAAAAAACATAAAAGTTTATGCTACTAATAACATAAGAGATCTAAACTAAACATTACACAAATAAATAAATAAACACTACCATCTACCTATAACTGGTATTGTTTTCTACCACAAAAGTATTTCCTCTAATATGCCTACACTACTGCTCCTTATCACTGTCTCTAATTATTGCTTTCATCTTCATTTGTATTAAACAACAAATCTTCATCCTTCATTTCTGACTGGTTATCCATCAACTGCAAATTGGTATTATGAACCATTAATTGGTTCCTTGTTGTCACTTGCTGCTGCTTGAACAAAGTTGCAGTTGTACTATGTGTGCATGTCCAGTATAATATTAGATTCATAATATTATTATAAATAGTACAATTATTCTTAATTTTCACTTGATTAAATATAATTTTATTTCTGTCTGTCCAAATAATTCATATTTATGCTGCCAAGAGATACTCCATTGTAAAAACTCATTATGTTGTGAATTTATTAAACTAATCCATAAATCTTCGAAACTACTAGTATTAACTTACTATTATTAGGCAAAATTGAGTTAATATGTTCCCAAATTTTTTTGCTAACATTACATGTTATAAATAAGTGCTCTATGGTCTCTAAATTATCACATAAAACATATTGTCCATCTGTTGTGCATCTCATTTTTATTAGATTATCCATTATTAATAATCTATTTTCTAATGCTAGCCATACACATCGCTTAATTTTAAAGGAATTTTTATTGCCCAAATTGAGTGTTTTATATTTACTTTAATACCTCCAAAACTTAAAAAATGATACATAGACCCAACAAAATCACTAGAAGAAAAAAAGTCTTTAGCAAGACCTCTAAGTTTTGTACAATGCGCATATAAGTCTAGCTAAATTTGTTAGCAACATCAATCCATGTCTTGTAATATGTAATCTAGCAAAGTGTTGTAACAACATTAATTTATAATGTGGGTGAAGATTAAAAAGGTGGTGTTGCAAATTAGCAACAGAACCTTTCTTGAGCTATTACAAGACAAGTTGGTTTTGCTGTTAATTTTTTTTTCTTTATGAATCTAATGGCACATGAGTAATTTCACATCGTTTCTAAGTTTCTTCTTGCGACACCTGAAATTAAGCTAGCAACATACAGCGGTCCCCACATATATATGGCCTCATATTATCATATTACGCAAGAGCCCATTAATAATATACAAATACATATATAATAAACAAAAGCTAAAAATGAAAATATATTAGAACAAATTGATTTTTTTACAAAATATGCGAAAATGCAATTAATAAAAGAGAATAATATTTAAAATAATACATACTAATTCAACTATCAAGCACACAATATCATCCCCAACTATTGGTCCTATGAAGAACTTCACAAACATGCAGTCTTCTTTAAGTTTCTCTTTGACTTCTGGTTTCATATCAGTATTCAACCTATCCATCAATTCATGTTTGGCTACTCGATATGTCCCTGATTTCAAAATGAGTTAATAACATTCAAAACATTGGTGGGAAGATATTTGAACCCTTATATGCATCAGACGAATAAAAAATGAATCTACAATGAGATGTTTCAATTTATATCAAAGAACTTGTAAAGTACCAACTGATAACGGAGACCTGTTTGGTACTGGTATGTTTACTTGTCAGTATATTTTTTGCACTGGTATGCTTTACTAGCAATAAAATATTCTAATACACACTATTGTGTCATTTTGTCCTGAGCCATATCTTTAGGCCCAAATATACCACCAGCTTAATTGGACTTGCTGGTACAACACCTCACTAGCATGATAATCTTAACATCAATATACCCATCTTTTTCTATTATTTGCATGAAATCCTCTCACAGTCTTTGGTACTAGTTTTCAAGTCGAACTGACCCGACAGATTGACAACCATTTTGACACCAGCATGCATAGATGCATATAGAAAAACACCACATTCCCACTTAAAAACAACGTTTTACTATTTAATTAAAGTTCAAAATGCACAATCCAGAAAAAAGAAATTATTCAGATCCAAGTATATACCTTTGTTGTCCAATAATTGCAATAACATTATACTTTTTCTGATAGAGATATAACACAAAAGAATGCAGATCATCACATCTCTCCTGTAGTGGCCATACTCGAATACACCCTCACTTTATCTAATGAAAAGGAAATAAATAATTATTATAACAAAGAAAAAGTTTTCTTTTAAGATTACCACATTTAAATAACAATAGGATGGGTCGCTTTGCATAAAATAAAAAATTACCTATTTCCTGAAAAGTCAAAGTGTAACGAACTGATCTCTTCCTTTGACAGTGCTGTCGCAAGGTTAGGAAATGTATTGTCATCCTAAAAGTAAAATACCTTAAATAATAAAAGAGCATAAATGTGAAACATTTTATTTTTTAGTGTCATACATGTGAATGCTGTATAAACTACTAAAAGTATAACATGATTTGATATTTCTGAAGCATAAGATTTTTGAAAGAAGAGAAAAAATGAATCCAACAGTAAACCTCCAAATCCACAATGTGAAGCATTTTAATCAAGTGCCATAATTTCAATTAATAGCATACGAAATTCAAAGAACAAATGAAATGGATCATATTTCAAGAAAATTTTGTTGTTACCTTACTAGACCTGAAACCATGGCTAAGGATCCAATCTTCTTAGAAACAACATTGCGCAATGAACCCACTAATTCCATTAGAAACCTTTACTATTCAATACCTTTCTTTCCTGTCTAATACCCACAAATTACATAACTTGAGCAGCATTTTTTTGTGAAATAAATTAGCAGACATACCAAAGGGAAGAGAGATAGAGAGAATGGAAGTTACCTTGAAGCATAAAGATATAAACTAGTAGATAAACGAGAAAATAAATATCCTAAACTTTGTGGCAATACAGATTTGCTACTTGTATTATTTTATGCAGAAAAATAGAAAACTCACCGGTGTACAGAGAAGAACTAAAAGTAGTTGACACAAATAGTAAAGAACCAACCATGTTAACATATTAAGAAACTGTCAGCAATTATTCATAACATGTTTTACAATAGTACAAACAGCGGTGACAGTGATTCATAATGAGCACAAACCCTCGTTGTTGGAAATTATTTATATTAGGCAATATTGCAAACATCTCGTATGCAACAACATTAGACACTAGTTTCAATCGGTAATAAACTAAGACTAAAAGCATGTAGCACAGGAACACAAGTTTAAATTTTGTTCAGTTAGGGCTAGTAGGAACAAATGTTTGTTTCAAAATCCAACATGGACGGGATTTAATTTCTGAATCTAAATAATTGTATTTTGTATCCATTAAATTTTGTCGTATAATATCTCAGTAGTGACTGAGGGAAATTACTAGACAGAGAGAGAAGAAATAGAACCTACCAGTTGAGAACGGGCATTGGTAGAGAGAGAAATGAGGTGGAGGAGCGACGATTTGAGAAGGTCGCCTCCGAGTGAAGTGACACGCAAAGAAGGGGTTCTAGGACTCGCTGACCAACCGAGTAAAGCGACTCGCCGACTCAGTGGGAAAGTCGCCTCCTGAAGCGAGTCGTCGTTGGAAGGTCGCCGACATTTCTCTATTTTATCTTCTCTTCATAGATTTAGAAATTAGGTTACTCTTGGGGAAGGGGTTAGAAATGAAAAATGGTGGGTTGCGTGGAAACTAGCAGAAGTTTTATTAGGCAGGTTCCGTAAAAAAATTTAGAAGGAATCTAAATTTTAGACGAATATTGGAGGGAAGTTAAACAACAAATTACTTGTAAAGAATTTTTTTTTTTGCATAAATTAATTTTCAGAATTTAAAATTTTAAAGTATTTTAATCTTTCAAATAAAAGTATGATTAAAATTACATACATTTGATGTAATGTACGAATTTATTTAATTTATACATTTTAACATTTATTTTAGCTTAAATAATATAATTAATTTTTGAAAGTTATAATGGTAAATCAATACATAATATATTGCATATATCTATATCATAGTACAACTAGGGAACAATTTTATTTTACCATCCAAAAATTCATCGACAATTTTATTTTACTGTGCAAAAATAATGCATTAATAATTATATGAAAAGTAAATTCTCGTTAAATTTCTATCTTAAAATATAAAGATTTAGCATTTATATCTTAAAATACAAAATTTAATATTATTTGCAAAGAAATTCCCTTTTCAAAATTTGTTATGTACATGCTACAAGGGGCATCTTTTCTATAATTGAAAATATATAACCTTAATATTCCTTTTCTTTTTCTCTTGTAATTGTGCACCAAATATTTTTTCAAGGAAGAGCTATGGTGTTTCTTTTGTTGTATCAATTTGGTCTTGCAATCTAGTGTTGCAATTTATCTTTTAGCATTTAAAAAAGAAGAAAAATAAAAAATTACACAATTCATGCTACATGAGTGTTGGTCTTGCACAATGATGTTGCAAAGATGGGGATATAGCTACACCAAACAAAATCTCTAGCAATGTTTTTGTTGCTAAATCTCTTTTTTCTTCTAGTGAATATTAACCATTAGCTTCTAAAGTTCATATTGAAGAATCTTCTTCCTCATTAAAATTAATATTGTGTAGTATATTAATTAATTCTCATCTCTATACTAATTCTTCTTGTTAAAAAAGGTTAATTTCTCCATTATTCCAAACTTATTTTAGGGTAACTAATGGTCTCTTAACTTTTTGAAATACTAAAGAAAATTGTATTTTTAATGAACAATTATTATACCAAATATCATCCCAAAATTTTATTGTACTCCCATCCCATACAATTCTTTTATTTTCTATGCTTAATAAATGTTGCAATTTACTTACTTCACACCAAAAATAAGAAGCATTTGTATTAAATTTTTTATATTTTATTGTTATAGTTTCCTTCCATAGATTTTGATGTTTATTATATAAAAACAATCATGCCCATTTGCACAACCTGGCCTGATCCGATTCGAGATGATTCATAATCCGAACTGAAACTACACATGAGGATCCACACACGACCCGACTTGACCTAACACAACTTGTAAATCGATCTACTATTATCTTGCCTACATCATAACCTAAATTTTGGTAACAAAATAACATCGAGAAAGTCAAGATTTACACAATTCAATAAAACTCAAAATAAAACTCGAAAGTTGTTGGTGTACCAGACCCGAACCCAACTCCATCTCGCCTGACCCAACCCAGGACCTGAAAGTTGTCGATGCCGCCAACTCAAACCTGACCCGATCTCGCCCTACCCATCTCGTTACTCGAAAAGACCAACATGATCCTACCTGAAACCCAAGCCGACCCATGAACCGAAAGTTATCGACATCTAGCGATCTGAAACCCGACCCGAACTCATGACCCGCAATTTGACTATTATCGGCAGTCAAACTAACTCGACCCGACCCGAACCCATGACCCGTAATCTGACTATTGTCAACAGTCAAATTAACTCGACCCGATCCGAACCCATGACCTACAATTCGACTATGTCGACAGCAACACTAACTCGACCTGACACGACCAAAACCCGCACACCCCACCCAACTTGCCACCTCTGATCATAAAGGACCGAAATAGAGAAAAGTAAATTTTGTAATGCTAATTACGTTGGGATTTGTCGCTGAAAAATAGATACACAGTATTTAATTAAACTCATTAGTTGATTCAAGTGTCAAGTATGGATTGGACAAAATTGATGGATAATGTTTCGTAGATACCATTCTTGATATCAACTATCCATACCGATTTTATTAGGCATCTTTGAGTTATCGTGCACATTATTTGAGTTATTATGCATGTTATACCATAACTATTTAGTACAAAAATAGCATGTATAACTATTTTATTACAAAAAATAACATGCATAATAACTCAAATAATATGCACGATAACTCAACTAAAGGTGCATAATAAAATTGATAACATGTATAACTATTTCATTACAAAAAATAACATGCATAATAACTCAAATAATGTGCATGATAACTCAACTGAATGTGCATAACAAAATCGATATCAATATTCGATATCAAATATGGTATCTACGTATCATAATCGTTTAAGTAATCAAGAAGAAAATATATAGACCAACTGGTGAAGGCTGTTGGAGGAACTTGATCTGAAATCCACGCAAAAATCTGACTCAAATTCGACCATTCTTAAATATCGCAGGTAAAACGTCCATCTATTCGTTATTTTCTCTGTCTTGCTGGCTGTTTCCTTTGTTGAGTGATTTCATGTTTGCTTTTTGTTTTATAACCATGATGTCTTTGGCCATTGAGCCACTGCTTGGGTGATCCCGTTTTGTTTTAACTGTCGTTGCCGGACATACGGCACCACTGCTCTGTGGTAAATTAGTTAGGACCTGTATTTGTGCCCTGCCTCTGATTGTTCATAATACCCAATTGAATCTTGAACGGAGTAATCAAGTGGGTTTCAGCCCTCTGGCCAGACTAGACCTAAATTTAAAATTTGTACTTTAAAACACTGCTTTGTACTACTGTTCTATTTCTGACCAGCCAATATACTAGTTCTGGTAGGTATTGACTCACTGTTACACTGTAACTTGTCATGCACACTTACTAATAGCATGGTTGTTACTTCACTGGTTTGCCAGCACCAATGCAGCAAGTGTATGTGTTGGGTTTGTTATGCTACGCGAGCGAAGGGACCCAGTGAGGTGTTATCGAGCTTATACTAGCTTTTAAGGCTTTAAATAAGAAATTAGGAATTTAGTTAGCTTAATATTGAACTTTAAAACTAATTAAATTTTGGACAAGTAAGAATATGAGTAAACAATGCATAGACAAGATATTAGAATAAAAAAAATATATAATAATAATAAGTAAAAGAAAATAGTAATTAATGATATTAAGTATTTTAATAATATGTAAAATATTAACTAAGTAATTAAAATGATACTAAGCACACTTGTTTTATAAGAATAATAAAGTAATTATATAAATATAATTACATATATTAATTTAATATGTTAACTAAATTATAACAGCACTTATGTTAAATGATGATATTGAGCAAACCACTAAAGTTAGGAGTATATTAATAATATTAATAATAATATTGATCATAGTTAAATTATCAATAAAAATAAAAGATTAAACACCTATTTAAAATGGATAGATCATAATTACGATATGCATAGTAAGAATAGATAACTAAAAATAATGACATAATAATAAAGTATCGTAACATTAGTAACATAAATACGTGACGATTTAATTAAGTAACTAGGTATATAGTAAGTACAATAATATTTATAAATTAGCCATAAGACTAAGTGAACATTATACAGATAGTCATTAGATATCGAACACCACCAACATAATCAGACTAAGTAAGATTATAAATTTAAATATATATTGATCAATTTCTCTATGTTACCTCAAATATACATTACACCTAAATACATATAACGTACACATAATTATGACTAAGTAAATATTTAATTATGATAACATGTTTGCTTCGTGTTATTATTTTTTTATTCCGTAGGATCGCCTTAACGACGTAGTTTTGTTAGAGAAGTAGCAATCACATAACTAAGATCTTCCTTAAATAAATAAACTACAAGTGAGCACTGAATAAAGAAATAGAAAATTATAGGAATAGAATTCTCACACCCTATGTGCAGACAAGACACTGCACAGAGATCTGACTAAGTAAAAATGATAATGAAATTATATTAGGAGCATCAAGGACGTCTCAACATTTAGATTCTATCTTATTTTGATTTCGTAAGTTAAAGAATTTTACAACACATTAAACTGATAAACTCTAACGCCCATTTAGGAAGTTTAGCAAACTGATATCCGACCTGAAAGACAAGACGACTCTTGATTTTGTGGGCGGTGACAGAGTCGACACTGTAGAGATTCCCCAAGTAAACACCTAGATATCAACACCGCACTTCTTCGCAACAGGTGTGGATTACTGGGGATTATATTCCTTTCTCTTTTAATTAGGACCTACTAGACTTACCCAAACTGAACTCCGGTACCAAATTTCCGATAATTGTTAATCAGGCCCATAGATCTTGAACTGCCATGATTGCATACTGGTAACTGAACCAACTATCAAGACCAACCTGCATTGCATGTTATTGCACTTCATCTTTGCATATGAGATCCGATATACGGATCGTATAGGCTATTAGCTACTTATAGGTAGATGCGTATAAAATATTATATGTATTCTCGTCGGGAGTGATTAGAGTCGGGTAGATGGTCACCAGCCGAATGTGTGGCGTGAGGGCAACGTGCTGCGTCTACGTGTCACGGTGTCTGACATAGCCCGTTGGGTATTCATATCGAGTTGCCTTCATAGGCATTCGGCTGATGTTCATCAAACGTGATCATCACTTGATGGCTCGTAGTGCCAGTTCGAGAGTTTCATTTTCAAAGATCCTTATTAGTATATGTATTATAATATTTCCTTCCTAAGTGATTAAGGTTCGGTTTCTCAGTTTAGAGTATGCATTTCATATGTGAAGTATTGGAGCTATTTTGTTCTTTATATATTTTTATTAGCCGATGTTTCAAGGTCTCCTAATATTCGAAGGGCTTCCTCCTTTGGCCCCTGGTTGGTACAGAGGAAGTCTAAGGCTCCCCTTTGGCCCCTGGTTGGTACAGGAAGTTTCCATTTTATTATTATTCTTTCAAACGGGTAGTCGGTTCCTTATTTTCGTATGACGGCTGAGACTGAGAGTTTATGTTTATTGTTTTCTTTTTGTAAGGGTAAGCTTCTCGGTTCGTTTTTGATCGAGCGTGTGCTTTTATAGCCGCTCTATTTTTACCAAGGCGTTTCGTTCTGGAACTCAAAATTTTAGTTAGATTGGCGGCTCGAATACGAGACTCGTCTAACGATACTCTTAGATTGGCAGCTCGAATACGAGACCCGTCTAAGGGGGCGAATCCTGATGTCCTACACTCGGGTTTCTAAAATTTGATACTCTGTACATTTGGCTGGGAGTTTGATACCTTCTCATATTAGTTATTGTATGATACTATTCCTCATAAATATTTTGGATTTCTTTCTCGTATCATCCCTTTGGATAGATTTAACTTAATATAGGTGTAGTAACTTAATATAGGTATTCTCAATAAATGTGATTGGTCCAACCTTGAATCAGATATAATCTCAAAGGCTGGACCTTAATCCACATTGAGTAATTTTTATAAATTACTCACGTTCCACGGTTGGTTGTGGGGTCCAGGTAAGGAGCAAGAAATTCGTTTGAGGTCCAGAGGAGAGCGCTAGGATGGAGTCCCCGACGTCTTCTGTTTTGAGGATCACTTCATTTGTTTCTTTTATTTCTTTTGTTAGGATTAGTGTGTAGTAGGTTAGCTAGGGTCGGTCCCACGTCCTTTGATGGGATCGTCTTCTTCTGTATGTATTTTTTTTTGTTTAGCTTCCGCTGTAAACCTTGTATCCAGACGTTGGATTATATATATATGTATTTGTTGGATGATCATGTACTGTGTGAAATGTGTGTGCTTTTCCTTAAAATTAAGTATAATAAATAAATCTTATCTGTATTTTTGAGTGGCCAATTAAGCCTTTCGTGTACTTGAAATCAAGTACACATGGCGGGATTAACACCCTTAAGCTAGTCTTTATTTCTGTGGTGTGACATATACAACATAAAGTACAGAGAAATTTAATTTGAGCCGTCTGATCTGATCAAGACATTTGAATTTGGATCGTTGGATCTTAACAGACTGCTCTCTCTACTCTTCTTCTTCTTCCTCCTGATAGCTTTAACCCTCGTTGACTTCGACGTCGAGTGAGCTCGAGGTCATGGCAGCTTTATTGGAGTACATTATTGGCATCATTTGGGTGTCAGGAATCAAATTGGCCCATTGTCGGTGGTCAGAGATCACCTGAGGTGGTGGAGCTTCGCCACCTATCCCGGGATCTAATTTTGTCCAATTTTAGAGATTTTTTAGTCATCTGATTGATTTAAAAGTTTGCATTTGATTAATTTGAGTTCTCAAAACATGTTAAGGTGTTCCTACATTTCAATTTCATCTGCATGATCGAGTCATTGGTTTGGGTCTGGTTTGAGTAAATTTGGTACCAGACTCTCACAATTTGAGTTTGATTTTGATTTCGAAGGGTTCAATTCAACTTCCTTTGGTCTAGATATTATCTACAAGCATCAACCCTTAGTTTCATTTTCCGTACTGTAATTTGATTTATTTCACTATCAGGGGCATTTGGCATAAATAGTAAAATTAGAGTTTCAATTTGAGTTTTGGGGCTCAGATTCAATCTCCCTTGATCCAGAGAGGTTCTTTAGTCATCAAGCAACATCCAGCAAGTGTATTTGGCTTGGAACAGTTTGAATTTGAGTTTAATTGAATTTGGTTTCACTATTAAGGGCATTTGAGGAAAAATAGCAAAGATTTGATTTGAATTTGAATTTCAAGTTCTTAATTCAGTTCTTTAGGACACCACAAGCATTTACAAGCATAAGCAACATCAAACAATCGATTTGTTTAACACACCCACCAGACGAAACCGCTCGCCCCGACTGCAGACCGTTGGCTCGCTTCTATCACACCCTCGATCAAATCAACATGTAATTCAATTTGCCATTGCTTCAATTTGAATTTGGTTTTATTTCAACACAATTTGGTCAATTTGAGTGCTGGTTTGGATTTCAGTGGCTAACCTGACCTTTAAATCATCAAGCAAGTCCACAATCATGCATATAAACATCATTCATCACAAGAGCAATTCAAGTCAAGATCAGCTCAAATTTCCTAATTTTGGTTTAGTTCAGTTCAATTTAGGGTTCAGTTGAGCACCAGACCTAAATCGGTTTTAAACAAGCAATCAAATGCATGAAATTAAGTTTGATGATTGATTTGAAATAGTTTAATTGTTTGATTTGAAGACTCGAAAAGCTTAAGACTTGAAGAGATCCATAAGACTTTCTATTTTCGATTTAAAGTTGAGATCCAGAGAAGGGAAGGAGCAATTTTCTATTATTTTTCCTTGGTTTTGAAATCTCGATTTCTTGAAATTTGCACAAAGAATATATCAATTTGAGTTCATGGCTTGTAATTGGACTTCAAGAACTATCAGCCTCCTGGCTCATGTGAACCATGCTCACCTAAAGACTAAACATATGAGGGCGCTGGGTTATGTCTCATTAAACCTGACATGTGGGTCCCTCATTGTCAGCCCTTAACCAAACACTGCCCATGCACTAAACCCTGACCTTGTGAGTGTCTCAATAAGGCTTAAATCCCTTCTGCCTAAGATATAAACCCCTGACTAGATCAAGATTAAGAGAAAGAAGAGAGAGAATAAGAACTCAATCAATTAGAGGATGCCACGTGTTCTCTTCCTTCCTTCTCCTCTTTTTTTGTGAGCTTCGAAACTGGAGGCCTCCAATGAGACTGATCTCCCTAGTCTTTGAGAATTAAGTTGCAAGACATATACCAATCGAAAGAGGAGAGTAAGGAGATCATCACAATAATCATCAATCAATCCAGAGCTCAAAGAATAGGAAGAAAAGTCAAGCTCAAACATGTCGGTACCAAAGTGAAACTAGCAATTCAAGGCACTAGGGATCAAGTCAGGATGTTTGGCTGACTCCTGAGATCACCACGATGCTAGAACCAAGCTTGGTTTGGTCTGAAAACAACTAATTTGGTCAGAACACCTAGACACTCTCTCACAAGGGGCTATAAAGTGGACCCAGTGATCCAGAGGACTTGGCAGATGCAAATAGGAGATGCAATGATCTCACAACTCGTAATTGAGTATTTTCAAAGCTTAATTGGGGTTAATTTGGAGCCCAATTGCAAAGGCACAATTTTTTAACTAGAAAGGCAATGAAATGGTGCTGAAGGTATCAACATCAGTCCTAAACAACATTAGAAGCTTCCATACCACTGTCAAATCAGCTGAGGTTAGCAAAGGATACATGAAAGACATCCTAGGATACTACAGCAGCTAATTGGGTGAGAGCATATGGATCAAGATCCATCTGACTCAATATGCATCCTAAATCAAAATTGATCAATGTCAGTGATCAAAGATGCCTTTTGCAGCTTCTAGAAGATCAATTGCACCCAAATAACAGATTGGAGCCCGCCTAGCACCTGAAAGAGTCGAAATGCAGCATGAAAGGCCATACAAGACTCAAGACATCAAAGAAGAAGAAATGCAATAGAAAATCAAACAGAAATAGGAATACAGTGTAATGCCGAGACGTTGAGGCTATAAATACCCATAGAAACCACTAAATGAAATGCCTTTTTTCTCTATTCGAACTGTGACAGTGGTCGAATCTACTTTGCACTTGCTTAGCCTTATTTCTCTCATCCGACATATCATCTGAAAATTCAGGCGAGTGGTGTTGAGTTTGGTAGAGAGAAATGCCTCTTTATATGCTTTGCTTTATGAATTCTGTAAATTGCTTGTTTGTGAAATGAAAATCTGAGTTGGAATCTTTCTGATCTTGCTGTGTGATCCTTTAGATCTAAATTTGAAGTTTTTATGCATGAAATCCTTTTGATGATTGATTTCTGATGTTGCAAATGATTTAAACAAGCTTTTAAAATACAAATTTGAGTTCAATTGATCGATTCTCCCTTTTGAATTCATCTCAGATCAGATCTGGCTCAAGAATGCCTCTTTTATCTCAAAATCTTATTTTCTGTGATGAAGTCTTTTCTTGATCCAGTGATGTTTCATAGTAAAGGTATTGAGCCAATTGCAAGCTCTAAAAGTCATGAATCAGGCATTAGGATCAAATCAAACCAAAATAGTGCCCTAATTATCCTCAAATATCCTTTCTATGCTCAAATCCTTCAAGCATTTGAAATAAATCCTTTTTCATGCTTCCTTTAAGTCTCATTCGGTATAATTTGTTGTATACCAGTGTAAAATCAAGCTTTGAAGCCTCAAAACTCAAATCCAAAACAAATCCCCCTTTTCAACGTTTTGATCCAAAGCTGTCAAAGATTTGTTAATTTTGTACAAATCTTGTTTCAATCTCAAATTCAAATCCCTTTTGTAAGAATGTACATTATGTTTGTATAAGCCTATAGAATTAATTTCATAATATTTGTATTAACAACTTTCAAATTGAAGCCATTTCAACCTCAGATTTCTAAAAAAATACATAAAATTGGGTTTAAATGCAATAAATGGCTCTCATTGTCCAAATCTGAAATTTCAAAAATGGAAATGCTTCTTTTGACTTGCCAAACCTAGATCCAGGCTCAAACACCCATTTCATCCACCTAAATTTTGATTTTCATCCATAAAATTCAAATCAGCCACAAATGCATGGTGAATCTGCACCTCTCTGAATCCTTTGGCACTTGAGTTAGATCTAGGTCTTTGTACCTATTTGTAGCCTGACATCCATATTTTCAAGCTATGAACTCAAATTGATCTATTTTTTGTTCAAATTTCAAGAAATTCAGATCTCAAAATCAAGGAAAAACAACATAAAATGGCCTTTCCCCTTTATAAATCTCAATTTCAAATAAAAAATTGAAAGTCTTCTGGATCTTTTCAAGTCTTAAGCATTTGCAGTCTTCAAAATAAACATTTAAATTATCTCAAAGCAATCATTAAATTCAAATTCATGCATTTGATTGCTTTTTTAGAACTGTATTATGTCTAATGCTCAACTGAACCCTAAATTGAATTGAACTTAACCAAAATTAGAAATTTTGAGCTGACCTTGACTTGATATGCTTCTACAATGATTGCAAGATGTTTATAAGCACAACTGTGGACTTGCTTGATGATTTAAAGGTCATGTTAGCCCAACACTCAAATTGACCAAATTGTGCTAAAATTGAACCAAATTCAAATTGAAGCAGTGGCAAATTGAATTGCATGTTGATTGATGTTGCTTCTGCTTATAAATGCTTGTAGTGCCTCCAAAGAACTGAATTAAGCACTTGAAATCCAAAACCAAATTGAAACTTTGTTGTTTTTTACCTTGGATACCCTTAACAGTGAAACAAACTCAATTAAACTCAAATTCAAACTATGACAATCCAAATAAACACTTGCTTGATGTTGCTTGATGGTTTAATAAACTCTATGGATCAAGGGAGATTGAATCTAAGCCCCAAAACTCAAATTGAAACTCCAATTTCACTGTTTTATCCCAAATACCCCTGACAGTGAAATAAATCAAATTAAAACCAAATCACATCATAACAAATGAAATTAAGGGCTGCTGGATGTTTGTAGATAATGTCTAGACCAAAAGAAGTTGAATTGAGCCGTTTGAAATCAAAATCAAACTCAAATTATGAGAGTTTGGTACCAAATCAACTCAAACCAGACCCAAACCAACGAATTCAATCATGCAGATGAAATTGTAAAGTAGGAACACTTCAAACATGTTATGAGAACTCAAAATAATCAAATGCAAGCTTTTAAATCAATCAGATAACTAAAAATTTTCAAAAATTGGACAAAATTCAATCTCGAGGCAGGTGGCGGAGCTCCACCACTTCTGATGGTCTCTGGCTGCTAACAATAGGCCCATTTGACTCCTGACACTCACACAATGCCAAAGGTGCACTCCAATCAAGCTGCCATGGTCTGGGGTCCACTCGACATCGAAGTCAAGCTTTGGTCAAATCTGTCGGGAAGAATAAGAAGAGAAGAGAGAGAGGTGTCTATTGAGATTCAACGGCCCAAATTCAAAAGCCTTGATCAAATCAGACAGCTCAAAATAAATCTCTATGTATTTTATGTTGTATAATTTTGTAGCAAATAAAGTCCAAAAACTCTGAAATAAATATGTAAATTCTTCTAAATTCATGCTCTACATTTTCAAATGACTTTGATATGTTTTGCGCATTTTATTTCACTGTAAATGTTGAAAATCAAATAAACATCATTTTCTTTTATTTTCAATAAAAAATAAAATTGATAGAGACCTAAATAAAAATGCACAAAACTATGTCTTTATATCCAAAATTCAGAAAATCAAATATAAGTGGTACAAAATTAGATACTTTCAAATAAATAAACATCATATTAAAAGTCCTAATTCAAATTCCTATAAAATACTATTTATAGTATAAAAATCTAAAAATCCTAAATTCTCCCTAGAAATACAAATAAAAGTGATACTTTCTAAATAAAAGTGTATTTTCATAAAATCAAATATAAGAAAATTCTCTTTTACTTGAAAACGACAAATATTTTTAAATAAACAAGTTTCATATTATGAATGTTCAGTACAAAATAAAAGTATGTGCATACTTTCAAAGAATATTTTTTTTCTCAAAGTATAAATAATACAATTTCATTTCTTTAAGGAAAATAAAAATGTTCATAAAGTATTGCATTAAATAAATCAAAATTTTATCAAATAAAAATGTGAAAAGTAAAAAATTATGCAAAAGTCTCACTTTATACAAAATTGTTTTGCTAAAAACATGCAAATATGAAGGGAATTGCACAAGTTTATGAAGCCATTTTATGTAAGAGAAAAATACCATGAATGTCTTGGAATGAAATATGGCTTCCAAAGGCCTTTCTCATGCATGATATGGCAAGAAAATCTCAAAATATAAAAAAACATATAAATAAAATCAAATAAGTCTTGTAAAAAACCAATAAATAAATAAATTCAAAAGTCTCATGTAAACAAAAGACAAACACCTTTACAAGTATTAAAAGTGTAGGAAAAGAACTAAAAGTGTAAACAATACGTTGAATATCTAATATGACTAAATTCAAATAAAATAATTCTTTCTTTCTTGTGAAGAATGTGAATTCATGTTATGATTCATGACTTCTAAATCATGAAAATATAATATTCAAGCATGAAACAAAACATATCTTTCATGAAAATATAATAGGAAGAAAAATAAAGGGAAAATGGAAATCTCTTTACAAGAAAACACATGTTCTTTGTCAAGGTTAAATACATATCTAAAAACACATAAATGAAAAAAAATCCAAACACATGCTCAAACAAAGTACAAATAAACACATGTTCAAATAAATATAAATTAGGAAAAGCAAAAATTAATGTTGGAGCAAGATGATATAAAATCTTTAGTTAGTAATATCTTTCAAAATGGTCATCATAAAGGGTTCAAAAAACAATTTGGGATTTTTAAATCAAATCAAATCGCTCTAGAAAATTGCCTTGTGTCATTCAATATATCTTCCCCATCACGAGAATCATGGGTATTAAGGACTGAAATAATGCTCATGTAAATAATGACAGGGGCTTGTGCCTGACCAGGACAAAAGAACCCAGGACCTCATTAGTCAAAATAAACAAAGCTCTGAATGATTGCATACACCCAAGTCACAAAAAGAAATCACGCTCGTTCGGGGTGGCATGTCCATTTTTTTCTAAAAGGATGTGCCTCCTCAGACCGAAGTGATCTCAGGGAGCGTAAAAGGCGGCCAACAAGATCTGGCGACTCCGGTTGGAACTTGTTCACCCATATCTCTCAAGTGATAATAAATCAAATTAAATCTAACATACTGAATGACAAAAATAACAAGGCAATAAAGTGATAAAGCGTCAAAATGTCAAACACGACCACCAAAGAAGTTGTAACCCTTTAAATCAGACCAACTTATATGAGCTAATAAACAAAGCCCTTATTCTCCAAAGACAAATATTACTAACTAAAGCGTCAAGATTGTGTTTGTTTGTGTTTGCAGGAAATGACATTCTACAGCAACATCGTTCCAGTATTCTCAAGCATGGTGGCTAATTGCCCACCAGGACACTATATACTCCAATTTCGCAACTTCTCGAGGGAAGTTGTCATTCTGCCTCTCCAAATCCAAATTCAAACTCAAGAACTAGTGGCTGAGCCCACCATGTCACCTCAGGTGGCTGAAGTTCAAATTTCTGAGGAGGAAGAAGATCTCTTCACCATCACTGACTATGGGAAAGCCAACATTGTCTTGGCTGGACCCACCAAACCCTCAAGGAAGCGCAACCACAAGAGACACGCTGAAACAAGTAGGCCAAGCTCTCTCGAGCAAGACTTTTCTCTCAAATCCCTCCCGAGGAAAGATGTCATCGTAGGGATTGAGAGAGAAGCCTTGCTCGGGAGACCTCTTCACCATCACGAGTTGCTCAAACTGGATGCTAAGACTTTGCCACCCATTCAAGAGAACACAACGATGGAAATGCTCATCAGAAATATAGGTGGCAAGATGGACCCCTTTTCCAAAATGGCAAACATCCAAACATACAGTGACCTTATAAACAAGGTACACTACTTGGAAGAATAACATGTCCTCCAATGACCATGCTTCCTCATCATACAGAGGCAACAATAACAACAACCGTGGCGGGAGAGTTGATTCAAATGTTGTGTTCACCAAGAAGGCAAGCACATTCTCAAATCAGATTGAAATCAGAAGGCCAACAAATGATGAACCAAAAGTAAAAAAAAAAAAGACTCTCAAAGAATCCTACTCTTTCAAAAGGGAATGCATACCCAAACTCTTCAACCAAGCTCTTAAATATGATCTGAGCTTACTCGAATAAAAAAAGTCAGAAGATATGGCCAAAGAAAATGAACCAAATTTCTGCAAATATCACCGAGTCCTCGAATATTCTATTGAAGATTGCTATGTCTTCAAAGACTAGGTTGAACAAAGTTATTGAAAAGGTGAAATCATACTAAATGACAAAGTGCGGCGCCAAGATCTTCCCGCCTCACATGTATTTGAAAATGTGAACCAAATTTCTCACACCAGTGATAGTGGAGTTGAAAATGATGGTCAAAATTGAACTTATCACCTCTCCAACAAAATATATCAGAATTTATGTTCAATTTTAACTACTTGACTTTCGGAGATTATTTCACTGGAACCCAATATAAAGAATTTAATCATGATGATTCAGCAAAGCCCATTATTTCTTCTTAGAAAGAATATTGGGATGACAAGGGAACCCATATTCTTAAAACATATCATAGCCCATATGTTAATATGTTAATGTATGCATTTGTTAAATCCACGTCAAATTTAACAAGGCTAAATTGAGCGAGCCTAAAATAATATGCATAGTACATTTTATTTTGTATTATGCGGTTATATATATTTATTTTGTTTAATAAATTAAACTTTAAGTTTCTCAATAAATTCTTCATATCAAAATATTGTAGGAAATCAAATTACGTGATTTTTTTAATATTTTTTAAATCAAATTTTAGAGCTTTCTTGCTATTTTTTAAATACTTTTTAAAACAACCCAAATTTAATAGTAGAAAAGTGTCATTTCTGAGCTGTTTTAAAAAAAAAACATAAAAAATAACAAGAAAGTTATAAAAGTCACGAAATTTGATTTCCTACAGGATTTTGATATGAAGAATTTATTAAACAACTTAAATATCAATTTATTGATCAAATTAAATATACATAGCCGCATAGTACGAAATGGGGTGTACTATGCATATTATTTTAGTCTAGCTCAAGAGATATGTTGCTGTACTATGCTAAGTAAAAAGAGTGTTTTACTTCGGCATAAAAAATCATACACCGACAACTCAAATGACTGATTTAAGTTGGTCAACACAATTAAGACACCAAACTCTCCAACTAAACTAATTTTGAGCGCATTTAAAGTTTTGTAGCTATGCTTTTGAATTTTTGAAAAATGAGCAAAAATAATAATTAAAAATAACACTATTCTTGTTCATTTTTCAAAGATTCAAAAAGCATAGCTACAAAACTTCAAATGCGCTCAAAATTGATTTAGTAGGAGATTTTGATGTCTTAATTGTGTTGACCAACTTAGATCAGTCATTTGAGTTATCAGTGTATGATTTTTTATGCCGGAGTAAAACACTCTTTTTACTTTGCATAGCACGGTAACATATATATATATATATATATATATATATATATATATAGAGAGAGAGAGATGCTATCGTGCTTCATGAAGTAGATGGATCTCTTGCTTCATGCCTTTAAAACCGTTAGATTGAAACTTTCTAGCCATTCATTTGGGTGTCTTCTTAATATTACGAATGTAATGGTACTATTCCCCTCCTTTGGGTACTCTTTCCTCCTTTATCGTCTATACTAAGTACACGTCTCCCAAACTTCAAGCTTTTCGGTTTCAATTTATCCTTCTCCCTTCTCAACTTAATTTTATGACCGTTCCATCCTTGTTTTCCTAGAAATTATGAAAGAATTTAGAAAGCCATTACTAACCAGAAATAAAGATGAATGAACTAAGCTCTGATACCAATGGGAAATCGCGCGCGGAATCCAGATCGGCTCAAGCTCTCGGACAAATTATGTACTGGAAACTTGAGACTTAGAGAAATTCAAACTTGATTGTTTTATTTAACTGGAAGAAGTAAGCTTTCAGATATCTTCTGATGTGCTTGCAACTTCATAAGATGTTACAATATATAGACTTGAGAAGAGAATCTCTATTATTGCATCGGGTGCTCATTGGGCCCCATCGTCATGCCAATAAAGAGGTTTCCACTTACTCGTGTCTTCCACTCAAAGAAAAAGATGTGTCGGCACACTAGACGACATCTATAACAAAAAGAAAAGCAAAACCACTCAGAAAAGTAGATGCTCCAGCACACTAAGGATGCATCTAGAAAAGCATACTTTCTAAAAAGCTAGTGGTTATCCATAGAACCCCACCAAGCTGGTCCTTAATCTTCAATAATGGGTGCTTCTATAGCTGTAAAGCAGATTATCATGCAATCAATTAGTGCTTTTATGCTGGCATTAACAGTACTCAACACATCGCTGGCCCAATTGTCCTTCGTTGCTATTGCTTCAAGTCTTATCTTTTGCAGATATTTCATTGCTATGAGTATCTCCACTAGAACGCAAGCCTTATGAGCTTGATCTTTATACAGTTCTAACAACCTTGCATGTAATGCTCTGTCTTCTTCAATAGTTCTTGGGTATTGTACAAATGTGTCCTCAGTGACTTATGAGTATCTTGCCAAATTCGCATTTTGACCACCTAGAGCTTCCCATCTTTCTGCTTCAACGAAATCCTGCTTAACCTTGCGTGGTTCAATGCTTATTATCCTCCTAAGTCCTTCCATACCTGTAACATAAACTAAACAAACTTATTAGATAAATGTGATTATTTGTCTCAGGGGTCCACCACTTCCTCATCAAATTCCTTTTAATTTCTTTCCAACAGAAAAGAAATATTTTCCATTAATTGGCACAGATTAATAAAAATCTCCTCATTTGGTGCCTGAGTAACTTCATTAATTACTTCCTCAAGGCTTAATAGGAACGCATCAGTTACTTCACTGCCCCTGGTATAAACCATGTTAGCAGTTATCCTTGACAAAGCGTCAGCGAGTACATTAAGCTTTCCATCAATATGCTCGAAGTTTACAAGTACTCATGTAACTGTTATAAAATCAACAAAAGTAATCCACCTTACCCTTGATGGTTTATTTTGTGCTGATTTATTATAGAAACTAATAATGGCTTGACAATCAGTGCGGAGAGTAATCTCCTGCTGGTCAAGATAATGAATCTTTAATGCCTTCATTGTTTCCATGCATGCATGTATCTCGGCGTCAATGGTTGATTTTATCACCGGGAATTTCCCACTTGCATAAGCACATATTCTTTCTGTGCTTCTTGGATCATTATTTTTATTTTTCCACTTGCAAATTCCACCCCATCCCTCCATACATCCGTCTGTTTCAAGCACGATGTAGGTGCCAGGTGGTGGTAATTCTAGATCAGGCAAGTTTTGTACCAGTTCTTTGATCTTGCTGATTAACTGGTAATCTGATGTTTTGAGCCTCTTATCACCATGTGGACTGGTTTTCGAGTAAAGTGGCCCAAGAAGAGTTCCCAAGTTAGGGATATAACTTCTTGCGTAGTTCAGTATGCCTAGCCATGATCTTAATCTGGCCTTTTCTTTCGTCTTATCATTATCAAACTGAACTATCTTCTTGATAATATGGGGCTGTAATTTAATCTTACTGTCACCGATAACTGCCCCAAGGAATTCAATCTCGCTTACTGCAATCTTCATCTTTGTGGGAGAGAGCACCAATCCCCATTTTTCGCATATCGCGAGCATCTTCTCCAGATGTTTGGCATGTTGTTCTTCAGTTTCGAAGAAAATGAGGATATCATCAATGTAAACTGCTATAAAGTCTTCAGTACCTCTGAAGCAGTTGTTCATCTTCCTCTGGAAAATTGCTGGTGCGTTTTTAAGACCAAATGGCATGACTAGCCATTCATAGAGTCCTCCAGGTACCACAAATGCCGTCCAAGGTATTGACTCTGGATCCATGCCAACTTGATGAAATCTGCTTTTTAGGTCGAATTTCGAGAATATTTTGCTATTGCCAATCTTCTTCAGAATGGTGTTAATGCCTGGTAGACTGTACTGGTCTTTATGTGTGTTGTCATTGAGGGTGCGGTAATTAAAGATCATCCGCTCCTTCCCTTTGACTTCTTTCTTTGTAACCGGGTCTATGGTCGTACCGGAATTTACCATTATAGCTATGGTTCTATGCCTGCTTGTGCTGGGTTGGATTACTCCAATTTTCAATAATGCTTGCACATGCCTTTCAAACTGCTCCTTCATGGCTGGTGTCACATGCTTTAGTGGCTTGTTTTGAATTGTAATGTCTGGGTTTATGATATCCAGTTTGCATGTCACCTGGTTTTTCATCCAATGCTTAACAGGATTTTCGCCAATGAATCCTTGCTCCTTCAGTCTGCTGAGCAAGTTTTTGAATCTGTTTTTGAACCATGGTGATTCATCACCACAGTTGTATGCAACAGCCTCTTTGACCTCAATATACTCCAATTCTGAGAGGTCTAGTTCTTCAACTGCTGCCTGTGAGATCATCTCAGCATCAACTTTGGTAGATATTGTGGTTACATTCTTGTAGAAAGTAACCATTTGACCTTCAATTCTGAGCCCTCCTTGCATGGCTCTAATAAAATTGCATCCAATTAGCATTTGAACTCCTCCTTTGCCCATTTGAAATGCATATGTAAACGGAATTCTGAATTTAATTTCTTCGATCGGCATCTGCCCATTTTTCAACTTCAGGTTGGCTATTTGCTGAGAATTTACTCTATTAATCTGAATAGGGTATGCACTTGGTTCTAGTGCTTCTGAGGGTACAACTTCTTGGTTTATGCAACAAACTGTTGGGCTGGTATCAAGGATTGCTTGAACTTTGAAATTCTTTACCCCTGGGATTTTCATCTGCAGTTCAATGTTGTAGAGTCTGTTAATAACTCTTCTACCTCTTCTAGGGTCTGGTACTGCGGTGTTTATTTCATCATCTGAAAGTTTGTTGGCCATTTCTTTGATTATCAGGTTTTGATTTGGGTTGACCTTCTTCAGAAATGGATTTGGAATTGGAATTTCTGAAAACTTCTCCTCGTCACTGTCTGACTCTATCTCCATTCCATCTCTCACCACCTTCTATTTGCCTTTTATCTCCAATTTAGCCATGTCTGCAACTAGCTCGTTTTCCCATAATTAATCCTTCAATCTTACGTTTTCGGCTAGGAGATATTGGATATAGCTTAAAAGTTCATTGATAAGCTCATCCTTGCTGTCATAAGGGCTTAGGTTTTGTCTTCTTATTATGATCTTTCTTCCCAACACGAACCTTGAACACATGGGACACACATTCATCTTGCATTTTGTACAGTGCGCCCTCATTTTGCTGTTTGTTGTTTCTAAACAACAGTTACATCTTTCGCAACCTCGTGGTATTTCACCATTATCCTCCTATGAATGTTCACAATTTCTCATTTCATTAGGCAAGTTTGGTTGCTTTCGCCATGATGGCGTTTCTTCTTGGAGCATGAAGATTGATTCAAACGGTGTATCTCCAAGTTCTATGATAACTGTCCTTGCATTGCCAACCTCACCCTCCGAAAGTGAGCATATAGCGTCACTATCCGATTCGTTTTGGTCAACAGACAAGATATCCCAATCATCATCTAGGTCAACGTTTTCGACAATTGCAGCCCTTGCAATATTACCTTGTTTCCTTCTACAGTCTCCGGCAAAGTGACCTTCTTCACCACAGATGAAACATTTGCACTTTCTCACCGTATCCACGTTCTTTCTTTTGAATACTCTTATATGAGATTCATGCGGTTTTCTGCGATAGGTTTTTTCTTTTCTTATCCCATACTTCTTATTTTTTTGGTAATAGCCTGAAATTGGGATTCTGCTACAAAAAGATAGGTCTTTCAAACTTCTTTGTAGCGCTGCTCTCTTGCATGATTCTGCCAGGTACTGGTATGAAAAGTTGATTCTCGGCAGTACTCCGACAGTGCTCCCTGGGTACTTCTCCATGTACGCTTTTTCTAATTCTTTTCCGATTAGAGGGGGCATCTTTCTGAAAAACTTCTCAGAGAGCTCAGGACTGATATACATACGTCCTGACTTTGCTGCTAGGACCTTATAATCATTCATGTAGTCGAATAGGTCCTTCATGTTGTTGCATGATAATCTCTCGAGATCATTGTATGCTTGGTCTTGTTCTACCGTTGAACCCTGATATGGATCTTCGAGTAGGATTATCCTTCTGACTTGGGAGATGACATTTTGTGGATCATCGGCAATGTTCACCAATTCTTCATACTCTTGGGGATATGTCATTCGCCATTGTATCCACGTCTTTTTCTCTATTTCTCCCAGTAGATTTTCGATGTAAATCACCTTGCTCTTATTGTCTGCCCAATTCTTTTCATTAACAAGGTTTAATGTAATTGACTCCCATCTGGAAATTACATCACTGTACTGGCCTATGTCTTCTGGCAGTACAAGAATAGCACCTTGGCTTGATTGTGCTGAGGGTAGGTTGAATCTTTCATTATTTTGGTGTGCAAACCCTATGAATTTGTTTACTCTGGTTTGTATTTCTGGGACATTTAGTTGTTGCTGGTGCTGCCTCAAACTTCCTGGTGGATACATTGGGGGTCCCATCATTGGTTCTTGAGGTCTACTAGATCCAGTTGCTGTGGATTGGGTTGAGAGAATTGTTTTAATTTTTGAATTGAGATTTTTGAGCAACGGGTATTCCATTGCCGCTAAAATGGTTTGTGTTTTGACCTCTTCCCCACCATCCTTATGAGAAAATGGGTTTACCCATTCTTCTTCACTGGAATCGTTGTATTCATCCCAGATTGGTTCGGCATTTTCTTCAGCCGACTGTTTCTCTCTTGGTAATGCTGCCAATAATTGCAGCATTTCGAGTTCATCATCATCTTCATTTTCATCCTGTGACTCAGTCACAGAACATCATCAAGGCTGATTCTTCTTCTAGGATCTCTTCATCAACTTGGTCTACTGTTGCCTCTTCTGGTGGTGCGGTTGATGAATATCCACCAAATCTCACTGCTAAGGACCCGTCAGTTCTAGTCCTTATTCTTGCCGTCTGAGGATTTTGTACGGCTGGTGCTGTTGCTGGCCGTATGATCCACTGTCTACCTTTTAATTCCTCAGTTGATCTTATATGGCCTGGAATTGCTCTAATTCCTCTGCTTGCCAGGTGTTCTGCCACTCTTTCTACATTATATCTGAAATTTGTGTGGCTTGTGTTTGATAACCTCCCTATGAGTGATCTAGAGAGTAAGAGGTTGCTTTCACCACCTTGCCATCCATCATAGCCATGTGTTTGTAACACGACTTGTATGTGATTGTTGAAGTCGTGGATGCTTAAGGTCATGTCTGGTGCTGTGTACGCCAGTTGCGTGCCACCTGTTAAATCTATCTCCATGGAACTGATTATGGTCCTATCATCAGACCATCTTGTATCTCTTAATACTACTAGGGCATTAACCCCAGCATTTCTTCTATGGAGTGCATACAGTCTTATCATAACAAGACCAATATGTAGGTGTTGTAAGCCTTCTTGCACTAGTTGGTTATAGCTCTGCTGTGATATAAATGGTAGCTCCACCTGAGCTTCATCTACCACGAGTATCCTTTCATCCGAGTAATGTTGATAAACTCGGTGATTTCTCTCTGACCATCCAGCTTGATATAAGGTTTCTGTTGGAACTTGCTGAGCCCTACGGTATTAAGAGAGGTTTAGCTCAGCATCTGAGTTTAGCTGAGACTCAAGGCTCCTTCTGTAATGCCTTCTTCCCGGCATTCTTCTCTGCGCTTCATACGCTATGCGGCTTCCTAGCCTGTAGCCCTTTATCTGGTCTTCAATTGTAGGGTTTTGGTTATTGTCTCTGCCAGATATGCTTGACCTGCTCACCGTTTCAGCTCTTGTTTGACTCATTTTTTATTTTTGACTGAATCAAATATTTCCTTCGAGTTTTTGAATACAAAGAATTGGCTGGTTGGTTTCTTGATCTTTTTCTCACTGGGTTCACCAAGGCTAAGTTTTTGTAAGCCCTTTTGGAGTTCGTTTATGGATTGTGTAAGATTTTCTATTTCAGGGACTTTGGTTTTCGCTGCCTCTAGCCTCCTGATTACGGTTTTACAATCTTCAAGGTCTTCTTTGATTTTGATCAGCAGCTGGATTATTGTGTTGTTCTGCTTGATCAATGCTGTTGTGGCTCCTTTTACGCACTCGGCTGGTTTCAGAAATCCTTGTGCAGGTTCTTCGATTGTTTCGGTTGCCTTTAGAGCTTCTTGATAGATTGAACTTCTAGCGGTATTACGCCAGTCGTTCATAAAAAGCTTCTAAATCGGCTGAGATTTTCAGGGCCTGTTCCCTTATCGGTTTCGGTATCTCGTAAAAAATATTTAAAAGTATCTTGAGAATTTGCTCAAACGATTAACTTAATTAATTTCTTAGGAAATCTGATTAAGATGGTATATTGACTTTCAGTTTTCAAGTTTTCTTGATTCACAGTTCAGGATTGGTCATGATGAAATCAAATAATTGAGAATATGTGAAGCAAAACTTTTTTTTTGCTTCTTGAAGTATAATAGCATAACTCTATATATATATATATAATGTTGGTCAATACCATATCCCCTTTTCATAATATAATTTACTGAAGCCGGACAAACCTAATCCGAAATGACATAATCCAAACCAAAACCTAAGCTGCTGACATGGCAATTTGGATCTCCTTGTTTTATTTCAAATTTATCTACTCCTATAGTCCTATGTTATAATATATGTGCTCTTAACAAATATTCTCCAAATAACTGCACAATTATAAAATCGCAGCGGATTGAATTAAGTCATGCCAATGGAATCCTGCCTCCTCGGTTGACATTGTGCACACTTCTTTGGCACAAATTAGGCAGCGCAAAACCTAACTCAGTTGTCTTCATCGTCAACTCTCACCAAACGCGCACTAAAAAAATCCTGCATATATGGTTTAAATAAACCACGCATTCTACATGATTTGCTCATCTTCTTGGGAAGAAGAGAAAAACAATATGGGACTTCTCTGGAAATTTTTGCTAACAGTCAGTTTGAGTTGCTTTTTCTGTGGATATGTAAGTGCAGGGAAAGTCAAATGCCAAGATCCATACTATGGATACTGTTATGGCATCCCTCTCAAATGCCCACCTGGCTGTCCCAAATTGTGCGAGGTCGACTGTAAGACATGCAAGCCTTATTGTGGTATGTATTTTCTTTTGAAACTTTGCTTTCGGCCATGATTAATTGACTATAATTAATTTCACTACTTCTAGTGAGAACATGGCTAACTGTTGCCATTACTCATTAACCCCATTGAAATCAACAGATTGTGACAGACCTGGTGCAGTGTGCCAAGACCCGCGCTTCATAGGAGGTGACGGCGTCATGTTCTACTTCCATGGAAAGAAAGACGAGGATTTCTGCCTGCTGACCGACCCTGATCTCCACATAAACGGCCACTTCATTGGAAAGAAGAGCAGCAAGGGAAGAGATTTCACTTGGGTCCAATCAATTGGTGTCTTATTCGGGCCAAATCAGTTGTACATTGGTGCCAATAAGGTCTCAGACTGGCATGGCTCAACTGACTACATGCACATACAGTTGAACGGTCAGGATGTAACCATTCCGTTGGGGGATGGTGAAACTTGGGTGTCCTCTGAAACTGGTGTGAGCATAAAACGTGTTGGACCAGCCAATGCGATCGTTTTAGAGGTACACGGGTCGTTCAAAGTAAGAGCAAGAGTTGTGCCGATAACACAAGAGGAATCAAGGATTCACGGGTATGACATTACAAGTGATGATTGCTTTGCGCACCTTGAGCTAGGGTTTAAGTTTAGCTCTCTTAGTTCTTCTGTCAATGGCGTTTTGGGTCAGACCTATGCCCCGGGATACCACACACGGGTCAAGATGGGTGCACCGATGCCAATCATGGGCGGCAATGATAAGTTCTCCTCTTCTCACTTGTTTTCAACAGACTGTGCCGTGTCGATATTTGGGTCTTCGAAACCTGACGGAGTAGAGTTAGATGATCTGCCAGTAGTTGCATGTGGAGGTAACAGCGGAGAATATGGGATAGTTTGTAAAAGGTGAATTAAATACTGAAATATAAACCTTATACTGTTTGGGTTCTAAATGTGTTAGTATGTACCGTCTATTTACTCGTGTATAATTACTAAGATTGGTGTTGGGAGGCCTTTGCTTATATTCATGTAATAATTGTTCTTCAGTTTTTGGTGTCAGATCACAATTTCATGTTTAATTGATATAATGATGATTATAAGATACACGGCCTAGTAACTATAGCCCAGTTCCAAAAGCTCAATTGAAGAAATGTCGGTTTAGGTTTAACCAAGCAAAGCGATCCGGACCAAACAGCTATCTTCCGAGACCGAGAGCGGAGCATTAGTCCCACAAGAACAGCATTAGAACTCTTACCCGCAACAAGCAGCTATAAAAAGGAAGCGATGCGTCGTGACAAAGCATCTTTGCGCTTGGGGCAATGACGCAGCTAGTGAGGTCGTACCGAAGCGCGTCAATTGCTGGTTGAAAACTATTTCCAAACCCCCTCTTCGGCCGGGTTCATCCTTGTGCCGTTGAGAATTTTTGAAAGGGCTTCCCTCGGGTGAAGCCTGCAAATCATGATTTTCTCAAAATTTTTGTATTAATAGCAGAGAAAGGCCTTTTAAGCCCAGTATGGCTGAGAAAGGCCTTCTAAGCCCAGCATGGCTGAGAAAGGCCTTCTAAGCCCAGCATGGCTGAGGAAGGCCTTTCAAATATCAGGCAAGCACGGTATATGATTGGGGTTTAAACCGTTTAATCATTTCTTTGTACAAAAAAATGCATTAAGAGTCGGGTCGTTACAAATAATTTAGAAAAAATAATGGTTATTGTTCAATTATAAAAAATGAACGATTATTATTGAATTACATCGTAGCAGAATCACCATTTACTTATTACTATTAAGATGCCAACGCGATGTGGTGGAATAAATAATATTAAAATATATTTCGTGTCTTTCATAATAAAGTATATGCAAGATTTAATATCTAATGAACCAATTATGTTGATGTACATTTTTTATATTTCTGATTCATAAACTTTAAAGTGAAATTTAAATAAAAATTAAAATTTGGTCAAGTTTCTTTCTCAAATGTCTATTTTTGAAAATATATGTTGATTTATTGCTATATTACTGCATGGTTATAAATATTTGACCTCTGCTTTCAAAAACTACACAAAAAAAATCTTAAATAGCAAAATATATGTAATAAATGCTATAGAATATCTTGTCTCCATGAGAAGATATTACATGCTCTTATTATGGTAAGGAAATTGAAAGTCTAAAATTGAGGTTTGGAGTCAAAAACTTTAATCTTCTTTTATTAATAGTAAGGATTATGAAGTTTTCTTTGTTTGGTGTCGTTTTGTCTTTTGTATAGAGAGGCATAGAGATATGAGATATACATTAGTAATAGAAGATCAGGACTCTCTCAACTCACAACACCCATGTCTACACCAGGATGAGCCACAGCCAGATCTCATGTTATAACAGCAAAGTTAGTTAGAGCATTTGTATAGGATTAGAACCTTATATATAGATATGTACTGTATTGTAAAGAGATCAATCAAGAAATAAAATTCATTCTCTTTCATTTATTCTTCTTCCAGTCTCTGTTCTTTACATCTTCTTTCTCTCTTCTTTTAATTAGTTTGGTTCTTAAATGATATGGGTTTTTACCGAATTTCTTTTGGGTAAATTTAAGAAGGGAATATATCAAAATCAAATCTAAAAAAATAATAATTGAAGCTTTATTGAAAATATAATCCTCTGATCTAATGATCTAATGTACTTCCACAGATTCAAGTCATATTTTCCAACTATATTTATGAGTTCGAAGTTTATTTGTCCTACTCAAAAACTTTGACTAAGAATTATTAACCTCGGCACAATATTTTGTTCAATTACGGATTTTCCATCGGGTTCGCTTGCTTCATCTTCTGTTTTTCCTGGTCAAACGATTTTTTGAATTAAACAAACAATAAAAAATTACGGTGTGCATTAATTATCGTGCTCTCCTAGTTTTAGAAGTTATTGATTTCATTTTTCCCTCTAAAGATAAATAGTTATATTCTTAGGCCTTTTATATACTATCGTCATTAAATCTTCTTTTGCATTTTCTATATATTTTGTAATATGCATATTTAACAAATTTTATGTACTATAATTTATTGTCCACTGCTTTTGCAGTTATATTTGGTAACATCTTATATTTTCTTTTACTTGAATATGAACATCTTATTTTTTTTATTTATTCAAAGTTATGCTTGATAATCATCAACAATTACACATATATATTTTTTACCAAGGTTCAACATGTGTAGTGGTTCAAACAAGTCAATCTGAAGCAATTGCAAATGTTGATTGACAGGCGCTATTTCGAAAGGTGATAGGCGCATCAAACCCCTCGAACTGTTTCTCAACTTGAAAAACATTGGCTCGGTGTAGGTTTGTGGCATAACGTTTTCTTTTCCTATCACTATCTTTTTCCGAGTCTTGGCCTCCTGAAATCATATGGGTAACAGGGATGAGCTCGCGGATAACATGTGTCTCCACTTCCCGAGTAATTTTCATGGTCTCATCTCGTGGATCAATGCTCCTTTGATTGTTATTATGTCCTCCTCTGTACTATTGCCTATTCACATAATACGATTTATGATACCCGTTATTCATCCTTCTGTCCACCATGTTGTTAACAAACTTTTGGAAGAACCGCCACATGTTTCTGTCTCGTGCTAACCTTTCAAGCTCATCCTTCAAAGCCAAGCAATCTCGGGTGTGGTGGCCCACGTTGTTGTGGAACTCCCAGTAGCTATGGTCGTCCTTGATTTCAAAGACCTCCAAAGGTTTGAGGAATTGCAGAAAGCGATCCCCTCGAATTTCTCTGAGAATTTTGTCTCGAGGCTTGAGAGAGTGATAGGTGTTAAAGATGTGGTATCTTCGTTCCCATGTTTTTGGATCAAATGATCTAGGGTTTCGGGACCTTTTATCTTCTCTGTCGTTTTGTCATTTTTGATTGATGGGGCCTCGGGTTGCAGTATGTGTCAAATGAGGTTGTTTGTTCCGATCTTCATCACTGGATGCCTCATCCTCCTCTCTTTGCATGTAGGCGCTTACAAAAGCCACAAAATATTGTAGTGTAGTGAATTGTGACTTGTGCGCCTCGAACCTCATATTGCCCTTGCGGAGCCCTAGCGTACGGCGAACACGGCGACTTTATCGTCATAATCCTTCACGGCATGTGCCGCTTCAAAGAAGCGGTCGATGTATCTTCTTGTTGATTGGGTGGAACCGTGTTGTAGGCTGAGAAGACTATCACATGACTTCTCAGGTTTCTTGATGCCCCTAAAGCGACCTATGAAGGCTCGGACGAGTTGGTCAAAGTTGTTGATGGACCGAGCTAGTAAGGAAGAGTATCAATCCCAAGCGGGGCCCTCCAAACAAGTTGGGAGGAATCGCCACATGATCGAGTCATTGTTTCCCATCAATCGAAGTCTCTCACGGAAATCTACGAGGAATGCCTTCGGGTCAGAGAATCCAGAGCGCATCAGTTCAAATGCTCCAAGATTAGGAATACCGGATGTGGGTGGAATGATTGTGGTATACAAGGAGGGCATTAGTGGTCTGTCTGGGAGGAGATCATTCGAGGGTTGCTCAAGGTGTTGAACTTGTTGTTCCAATGCACACCATTTATGCTGAATGTGTTCTTCAAAAGAAATGTGATCTCTTTGGATGAGGGATAGGTAGGAACGTTTGTTGAGTCCGAGTTGAGATCATGTATGGCAGGAGTAGTTGGCACAATGTGAACAAGTAGGTGGCACTAGTTGTGCTCTGAAGGGAAGGGATGTTATGGTTAATTGGTCAGAAGTTAGCCTGAAAGGGATGGGGAGTGGGAGCAAGATTGTGTTGAATGGTGTGGGGATGTGAGGTGTGATATGGAGGATAAGTTAGATGTGGGTGAGATTGATCTGGAGCCACTTGCCAAGGGAGAGAAATGACAAGCTCGATTTGGTGAGGAAAGACGAGAGACTGAGATATGGATATGAAGGTAGATCCTAATGGAAGAGAAGTGGGATGAGTGGTCGAGAGGTGTTGGTTGTCTATTTCAGAAGATGTCTAGGTGTTAGCCACGAGTGACGACGCCAGGAGGTGGACAGAGGTACTAGGAGTATCAGAGGAAGTGGGAGGCATGAGCGTGTCGAGGGTAGGAGGTAGGGTGCTAGTGGCGGGAAAAGGAGTTGTACCGAGAGGTGGTTGAGGGATAGGTGCTGTATTGGGGGTGGTGGAAGGGTGACTCAGATTTGTTCCATGAAAACTACAATTTGATCTTCCCGAAGCGAGCGAACGGGAGGGGCAAACATGATAAAAAGGAAGTGATTTCTAAACTATCATGGTCAGACAAAATCACCAATGATCCTGACCCTCGAAAATTAGGTTGAGAGAAAGAAATGAGAGAAATAAGAACTTTATTGATGAATATTTTCCCGACCCTATGAATGACGAGTCGTGACAAGAAAGGGGTTACAATAAGAGTAAAGAAAGGAGAAATTTATGAAAGTATCTAATCCTAAGTAAGTCTGTAATTAGCCTCTAATATGTCCTATAATTCTTGTATTTATTGGCTCCTATGACGGGAACAGGTCGACTCTTCGATCGGGTCACGCTATTTGACGAGTTGATTATCTGTCTAAGTTCAATGAATCCGAGCAGGAACTAGTCGTCTCAGACGAATCCGCATTTTTGGGCCTGAATACGGGCCGATTATAATGAGACCCTGTCAATAATTGTCAAGATGGAAGTACTTTCTCAATTAACAAATTTTTTTTCCTTAATAGTATAAAATAACTTATTTCTATAGTGATAAATATATTATTCATTTACTAATTACAATTATCAATCAACAAAATAAGAATTATTGAAATGAAAGTTTCCAAAATCAATATACGAAAAGTTACTTACAGTACTCATATAATATATCAGATAAATTAACTTTTTATCATCGAAGGTTGTAAATTCTCTCATCAAATCAAGATCCTCTATTGCCACCATTCCCTCTGGCGTTTTTACATTACTTTTTTACTTTTTTCTCTTTTTTATAACAGAAAAATAATTAAAGAATTGTTACAAAAAATTTGCTTAAGTTTTTAGATTCACTAGAAAGAACGATAGAGAATTTATTGTTCCTTTAAAAATTTAAAGAAACGGTATATTCTCCATCGTTCCTTTGATTATTTACTTTTTCATTTATCGTATTACAATTTTTGTTTTTAAAGAAACAATAGAGAATATATAGTTCCTACAAAAATAGTATAGGAACGATGGATTTCACTGTTCATTTCATTGGATGAAAACAAGTTACTCTTTTTTTAATATTTTTTTAATTATTTTTCCATTAATAAAAAACGTTTTTTGGCCCGCGGGGAGGGGGATACATGACCGATTTTTTTATAAATAAAAATTATATAAATAAAAGATAATTAAATAGAAATAGTGGTTTAAAAGCTGCAAATTTAGAATAGAACGGAGTTGGCAACACAAGGCTATAATGAAGGACATTATTGTCAATCCCGTCCTTATTTGCATCTGTCCGTTACAATTCAAATGTCATAAATTCAATAGGTCGTTGTTCGATGCGCAGTCCTATAGGAAAAAAAGTATATATCGGGGTTGCCAACCCCGACCTCTTTTATTTTTCTCCAAAACCCCACAGCCTCCCCTCTCCACCAACTCAGTCAAGACAAAGATCCATTGCTTGAAGAATTCGATCCTTATTTCGAGGCTCGACAAGTCGCGGTAGGAGATAAATTGATGACTTGTACTTTAATAAACTTGTGATGATTTGTATTTTATTGAACTTGTGATGTTATGTATTTTAATAACTTTTATTTTATGTATTGTTAATGTTAAGTAAAATAATACAAAATAAATAATATAAAGTCCATCCTACATGATATAAAGTCCATCCTACATGACATAAAGTCCATCCTACATAAAACCAAGTAAATAACACAAACTCAACGACAACATGGCAAGTACGAGAATCAGTGCTCGCCCAGGTGATAGTCGAGTCCATGACCACAAATGTAGTAGCAACATAGGATCCGTCAAAGAATCAGTGCTCGCTAAGCAACCACGAGATAACTCACGATATAAGCAAGCGAGGACTGCACTGCTCCAATTGTACTCAGGTAGATCCTCCAAATTGTGTAGAAATTGGAGAAACATGGCAAATACTTCGTCTCCGCTTGTGTCGGGAAACATGACCGAGCCGAGTAAATCGAGGCAATATGCTCGGGTATACTGTGCTACCGTCTCATCATCTACATCGTCCGGTAACATTGCGAATGTACTCCGCAACCAAGCTAATCTCAAATGATATCTGATATAATGGTAAGTGTAATTAGAGTTAACACAATTATTATATTTAATATAAATAAAGAATGAGGTTCTAATTTTATTTATCCGGAATATCTCATACCCTCGTTCTCTTTGCCGCGATTAGTGATCTTGTACTTCCAAGGTCCAGAATCCGGCTGACCATCTGGAAAGGCCGGATCAACTCCCAAACAATCAAAAACTAGATTGCTCCACTCGTCATCACTATGTCCAGTGATGGGCAAACCTGTCAATTACAGAAGTGTGAGTAAATAAATTTCACAAATTAATACAACTCCATTTAATACAAAATATGTATAAAATACGTATTATTTTAAATTACCTCGAATAGATAGGCCCCACAAGCAACTAACATCCTCCAGAGTAACTGTCATCTCACCGACTTTAAGATGAAAGGTACAAGTCTCTGGTCTCCATCGCTCAACCAAAGCACATATCATTGCTCTATCTAATTTTAATTTACGATCATTACAGATCTTTGCCAATTGATACATGCCTAATCATTTTAAAGCAGGGGCCATTCTTGGATGGTGCATGCCAGAGAGGTGTGGCATTCCCCTCAATACAAAATCCTCTTATATTTCATTACAATTATTTATAACTCACGCATACTAACAATAATTAAAAATAAGAATATACTTGATAACTAAATTAAATTGTATTTTTATACTACCTTATTTGGAATTTGGGAGGATCTATGTTGCTCCATCAGTAGAAATAATACTTGCGAATAATCTTCATCCATTTTATTCACTACAAATTGACACAACATTTGCAATTCTTTAAAAATTTGCAAAATTACACTATATTTTTGGTAAATTACAAAAAATATCCAATCTTATTTGTACAATACGAAATATGCACAATAGTTTATCATGAGTTCATTTTTCATCTAATTTGAAGTATATTATCAACATTTTCTAAGTAATTATCAATATTTTTCTAATTTTAAAGCTAAAATTCAAAATTAATCAAAATACAAAAAATTACCTTCAACAAGAGTAGATCTGAACAGAATCTTCTATTTTCACCTTCTTCTTAAAGTTTTCTACAACAAAACTTTAACAAATTCACAAACAATTTTTTTTTGTTACACAAACTTAGAATTGACAATGGTGAAAAAATGGGGAAGAGGGAGAGGGGAGAGGGGAGGCTGCGGGGTTTTGGAGAAAAATAAAAGAGATCGGGGTTGGCAACCGTGGTATATACTTTTTTTCCTATAGGACTGCGCACCGAACCTCGACCTATTGAATTTATGGCATTTGAATTGTAACAACCAGATGCAAATAAGAACGGGATTGACAATAACGTCCTTCACAATAGCCCTGTGTTGCCAACCCGTCCTATTCTAAATTTGCAGCTTTTAAACCACTCTTTCTGTTTAATTATATTTTATTTATATAATTTCTATTTATAAAATATTCGGGATACATGACACTTAAAGAGACGTTATTGCAGATTGAACTCTGAATTTACATTTCTAAGAAGAGTCCAATCAGAATTGTTCATGTTACATTACATATAGAGACGTTGAAGATATGCCAATCAGCCATCAGGCAATCATTTTGGTGGGATTCTCATTTTTCACATGGGTGTTTGTTATTTTTTAATTGTAAATTAACAGAAGGCAGCAATTTTGTAAGGATTGAATTCTATTTTCATTAATCTTTGTAAAGGATTACATTACTGTAATTATAGAGAAAAAGGAAAATGAGAATTGTACAGATACAACATTCTAATCATATTCTGTTACAAACTGATTTCTAACTAACTGCTAATGTCTAACTAATCAGTTATCAGTTGTTGTCTAATACCAGAATTCTGTTTGAATTCTGTTATGAGATGCCTTATGTCTCAATACACCCCTCTCAAGCTAATGAGGTGTGATGTGTTCGTTTTAATACTCTAATTACTAAATTATGATCGCAAGCATATAACAGTTCAATTGTAGTACTTAGAAGTTGATATGCAGCGACAAGTCGATTTTACTTTTATATTCTAATAAATTTGCTCTAAGTTAGGAAAAGATTTCAGAAATGAAGTTGTGCTGGTGGTTGATTATCTAAACTAAAAACAGAAACTAACTTATGCTTTTAACTAAATTATGGATCGTGATTAGGACTTGTTATGGCTGCACTTTTCCACTAATGTTGATACTTGTTTGGTAGTAATTTTTTGAAGTTATATGAAGGTAAGGTTTGCAATTTTAGTACCAAGAGATATCTCTATATTGGTACCGTGTTTAAACTAGCAATGGCTTCACCTCTCGGTACTTAATTATACTAGCATAAATCATTTAAGATCTACCGTCTTAATTATCCTAAGTCATTGTAATTCTTCTCTCGGTACTTGATACAATTTATAAAAAGACAATTAAGTAAAACCCGCAATCAACAAACATAACGTTTTCGTACTTAGCCTATTGATTACCCTACTTCCTTTGGTCAAGATCTAATATTGAATTTCTTAATTATAAATATTAAATTCTAAGATAAGCAATTTGATCAATCGCAAACAATTAAAATAGAAAGCAAGTCATAAATAATTTTTTGAAAATATACTAAATCAAACAAGCATATAACATAGTTTCAAGTCATCCCTAACAATACCATAATACAAATTTAGTCGGACATGACTAAGGGGAAGAAAACATAAAGTAGAAGAGATCTAAAGAAAAGAGAAAGAAAAAGTAGATTGAACTGAATTTCTGCGGTGAATTTGACTTGATATTCTCTTCTTCTTCTTCTTCTTCTTCTTCTTCTTCTTCTTCTTCTTCTTCTTGTCTTCTTGGCAAGAAAACTATTATAAACCCTCTGTAAAATGGCTAAAATGTTAGTTTGTAATAATCTAGAAGTTAATAATACGATAAATTATCATAAATCTTTGTACATGAATTGAGTGATTAATAAACTGTCATTTTGTTGCCTTGAGTATTATTGAATTTATGGATCATTCCTTTATCTGACTAGAGTCAATAACTGAAATTGTGAAACTTCATAATACAGATGATATATACTCTTAAAAGTCTCTAACCAAGGTAATTAGCAGGAACACTAATTTACCGTTACAAGGTTAGAATGTGGATTAAAAGATGGTTAAGTTTTACAGACCATAGACATGAGATGTCGTTTTAATCACATAAATACATGTTCCAGGAACATGGTTTTTGACAGATCTCGAATGAAACATTAAATGGAATTGTGTATGTGTCATTAATGTATTCATTCAGTGTTAAGTTCTAAAGTATGAGGTATTCATCTTTCCTACTAAGAGATGTGTATGTGTGATTATTATCTAACGTTGTCGATAAAATGCAATCATAACGGTAGCTTTTCGGTATACATAGCTTAGCTGAGGTAGTGATGATTTACCAAAAGTACTCTTGTCTCTCGTATCTCTATACGAGTTACAGTATCATTGGGCCCCTTGATAGAGTAGGATTATCTGCATGCAGTATGATTACAAGAGTAATTATATTTGATAAATCTGCTCAAGATCAGGAAAAGATTAAGTTTACAAGGATGACACACATCTACCTTGAAACTGATCTGATACTGTTAGACAAAAGAATTAACACGACTAAAATAGTTTAGTGGATCGTGGTATTATATAATACAACATCATATGTGTAATTGGATGGTCATAGTGCAGATGTCAGATGCCTCATATGATTATAAAAGTTAAAATGGTTTTAATTCTATTTACCAAAACATAACACAGATCCTATTGGGTCACACCGTATAGGAGCTAATCAGATAATCTTAATGATTGATTATAAATTGGTTATAATTAATATTGAGATGGTTATAATTAATTATATGTCATATAATTAAATTATATATGTCATATAAGATGACAAGCAGAAACAACAGTTGAT
>CAXKVX010003598.1:0-79019 GCA_964058865.1 Eleocharis quinqueflora | reverse complement strand
GGTAAACAAACAAGAAAACACCACAAAGCATTTATGCTTCTACGAGAAGTGTTTCTGGTTAATGTACTTCATTTATGGGAGGAAACCATTCAAGAAAACACCACAAAGTATTTGTGCTTCTACGAGAAGTGTTTCTGATCAAAGTACTTCAATTATGGGTGATAACCATTCAAAAAAACACCACAATGCATTTATGCTTCACACATAAATGAAGTACTTTGATCAGAAACACTTCTCGTAGAAGCATAAATGCTTTGTGGTGTTTCTTGAATGGGAATCACCAATAATTGAAGTACTTTGATCAGAAACACTTCTCGTAGAAGCATAAATGTTTTGTGGTGTTTTCTTGATTGGTTACCACCCATAAATGAAGTACTCCGATGAGAAACACTTCTAATAGAAGTATAAGTGCTTTGTGGTGTTTTCTTGAATGGTCATCACCCATAAATGAAGTACTTTGATCAGAAACTTCTCGTAGAAGCATAAATGCTTTCTGGTGTTTTCTTGATTTGTTACCACCCATAAATGAAGTACTCTGATTAGGAACACTTCTCATTGAAGTATAAGTGCTTTGTGGTGTTTCTTGAATGGTTATCACGCATAAATGAAGTACTCTGAATAGAATCACTTCTCATAGAACCATAAGTGTTTTGTGGTGTTTTTTTGAATGGTTATCACCCATAAATGAAGTAGTTTCATCAGAAACACTTCTAATAGAAGCATAAAAGCTTTGTGGTGTTCTCTCGATTGGTTACCACCCATAAATGAAGTACTCCGATGAGAAACACTTCTAATAGAAGTATAAGTGCTTTGTGGTGTTTTCTTGAATGGTCATCACCCATAAATGAAGTACTCTGATCAGAAACACTTCTAATAGAAGCATAAAAGCTTTGTGGTGTTTTCTTGATTGGTTACCACTAATAAATGAAGTACTCTGATCAGAAACACTTCTTATAGAATTATAAGTGCTTTGTGGTGTTTTCTTGAATGGTTATCACCCATAAATGAAGTACTTTGATCAGAAGCACTTCTCGTAGAAGCATAAATGCTTTGTGGTGTTTTCTTGAATGGTTATCACCCATAAATAAAGTACTTTGATCAGAAGCACTTCTCGTAGAAGCATAAATGTTTTGTGGTGTTTTCTTGATTGGTTACCACCCATAAATGAAGTACTCTGATTAGAAACACTTCTCATAGAAATATAAGTGCTTTGTGGTGTTTTCTTCAATTGTTATCACCCATAAATGATGTACTTTGATCAGAAACACTTCTCGTAGAAGCATAAATGCTTTGTGGTGTTTTCTTGATTAGTTACCACCCTTAAATGAAGTACTTTGATCAGAAACACTTCTCGTAGAAGCATAAATGCTTTGTGGTGTTTTCTTGAATAGTTATCACCCATAAATGATGTACTTTGATCAGAAACACTTCTCGTAGAAGCATAAATGCTTTGTGGTGTTTTCTTGATTAGTTACCACCCTTAAATGAAGTACTTTGATCAGAAACACTTCTCGTAGAAGCATAAATGCTTTGTGGTGTTTTCTTGAATGGTTATCACCCATAAATGAAGTACTTTGATCAGAAGCACTTCTCGTAGAAGCATAAATGCTTTGTGGTGTTTTCTTGAATGGTTATCATCCATAAATGAAGTACTTTGATCAGAAGCACTTCTCGTAGAAGCATAAATGCTTTGTGGTGTTTTCTTGATTGGTTACCACCCATAAATGAAGTACTCTGATTAGAAACACTTCTCATAGAAATATAAGTGCTTTGTGGTGTTTTCTTGAATAGTTATCACCCATAAATGATGTACTTTGATCAGAAACACTTCTCGTAGAAGCATAAATGCTTTGTGGTGTTTTCTTGATTGGTTACCACCCATAAAGGAAGTACTCTGATAAGAAACATTTCTCACAAAAGTATAAGTGCTTTGTTGTGATTTCTTGAAAGGTTATCACGCATAAATGAAATTTTCTTGAATTAGAATAACTTCTCATAGAACCATAAGTGCTTTGTGGTGTTTTCTTGATTGGTTACCACCCTTAAATGAAGTACTTTGATCAGAAACACTTCTCGTAGAAGCATAAATGCTTTGTGGTGTTTTCTTGATAGGTTACCACCCATAAATAAAGTACTTTGATCAGAAACTTCTCGTAGAAGCATAAATGCTTTGTGGTGTTTTCTTGATTTGTTACCACCCATAAATGAAGTACTCTGATTAGGAACACTTCTCATAGAAGTATATGTACTTTGTGGTGTTTCTTGAATGGTTATCACCAACAAATGAAGTACTTTGATCAGAAACACTTCTCGTAGAAGCATAAATGCTTTGTGGTGTTTCTTGAATGGGAATCACCAATAATTGAAGTACTTTGATCAGAAACACTTCTCGTAGAAGCATAAATACTTTGTGGTGTTTTCTTGAATGGTTTCCACCCATAAATGAAGTACATTGATCAGAAACACTTCTCGTAGAAGCATAAATGCTTTGTGGTGTTTTATTGTTTGGTTACCACCCATAAAGGAAGTACTCTGATTAGAAACACTTCTCATAAAAGTATAAGTGCTTTGTGGTGTTTTCTTGATTTGTTACCACCCATAAATGAAGTACTCTGATTAGGAACACTTCTCATTGAAGTATAAGTGCTTTGTGGTGTTTTCTTGAATGGTTATCACCCATAAATGAAGTACTTTGATCAGAAGCACTTCTCGTAGAAGCATAAATGCTTTGTGGTGTTTTCTTGAATGGTTATCACACATAAATGAAGTACTTTGATCAGAAGCACTTCTCGTAGAAGCATAAATGTTTTGTGGTGTTTTCTTGATTGGTTACCACCCATAAATGAAGTACTCCGATGAGAAACACTTCTAATAGAAGTATAAGTGCTTTGTGGTGTTTTCTTGAATGGTCATCACCCATAAATGAAGTACTTTGATCAGAAACTTCTCGTAGAAGCATAAATGCTTTCTGGTGTTTTCTTGATTTGTTACCACCCATAAATGAAGTACTCTGATTAGGAACACTTCTCATTGAAGTATAAGTGCTTTGTGGTGTTTCTTGAATGGTTATCACGCATAAATGAAGTACTCTGAATAGAATCACTTCTCATAGAACCATAAGTGTTTTGTGGTGTTTTTTTGAATGGTTATCACCCATAAATGAAGTAGTTTCATCAGAAACACTTCTAATAGAAGCATAAAAGCTTTGTGGTGTTCTCTCGATTGGTTACCACCCATAAATGAAGTACTCCGATGAGAAACACTTCTAATAGAAGTATAAGTGCTTTGTGGTGTTTTCTTGAATGGTCATCACCCATAAATGAAGTACTCTGATCAGAAACACTTCTAATAGAAGCATAAAAGCTTTGTGGTGTTTTCTTGATTGGTTACCACTAATAAATGAAGTACTCTGATCAGAAACACTTCTTATAGAATTATAAGTGCTTTGTGGTGTTTTCTTGAATGGTTATCACCCATAAATGAAGTACTTTGATCAGAAGCACTTCTCGTAGAAGCATAAATGCTTTGTGGTGTTTTCTTGAATAGTTATCACCCATAAATGAAGTACTTTGATCAGAAGCACTTCTCGTAGAAGCATAAATGTTTTGTGGTGTTTTCTTGATTGGTTACCACCCATAAATGAAGTACTCTGATTAGAAACACTTCTCATAGAAATATAAGTGCTTTGTGGTGTTTTCTTCAATTGTTATCACCCATAAATGATGTACTTTGATCAGAAACACTTCTCGTAGAAGCATAAATGCTTTGTGGTGTTTTCTTGATTAGTTACCACCCTTAAATGAAGTACTTTGATCAGAAACACTTCTCGTAGAAGCATAAATGCTTTGTGGTGTTTTCTTGAATGGTTATCACCCATAAATGAAGTACTTTGATCAGAAGCACTTCTCGTAGAAGCATAAATGCTTTGTGGTGTTTTCTTGAATGGTTATCATCCATAAATGAAGTACTTTGATCAGAAGCACTTCTCGTAGAAGCATAAATGTTTTGTGGTGTTTTCTTGATTGGTTACCACCCATAAATGAAGTACTCTGATTAGAAACACTTCTCATAGAAATATAAGTGCTTTGTGGTGTTTTCTTCAATTGTTATCACCCATAAATGATGTACTTTGATCAGAAACACTACTCGTAGAAGCAAAAATGCTTTGTGGTGTTTTCTTGATTAGTTACCACCCTTAAATGAAGTACTTTGATCAGAAACACTTCTCGTAGAAGCATAAATGCTTTGTGGTGTTTTCTTGAATGGTTATCACCCATAAATGAAGTACTTTGATCAGAAGCACTTCTCGTAGAAGCATAAATGCTTTGTGGTGTTTTCTTGAATGGTTATCATCCATAAATGAAGTACTTTGATCAGAAGCACTTCTCGTAGAAGCATAAATGCTTTGTGGTGTTTCTTGAATGGGAATCACCAATAATTGAAGTACTTTGATCAGAAACACTTCTCGTAGAAGCACAAATACTTTGTGGTGTTTTCTTGAATGGTTTCCTCCCATAAATGAAGTACATTAACCAGAAACACTTCTCGTAGAAGCATAAATGCTTTGTGGTGTTTTCTTGTTTGTTTACCACCCATAAAGGAAGTACTCTGATTAGAAACACTTCTCATAAAAGTATAAGTGCTTTGTTGTGATTTCTTGAAAGGTTATCACGCATAAATGAAGTACTCTGATTAGAATCACTTCTCATAGAACCATAAGTGCTTTGTGGTGTTTTTTTGAATGGTTATCACCCATAAATGAAGTAGTTTGATCAGAAACACTTCTTATAGAAGCATAAAAATTTTGCGGTGTTTTCTTGATTGGTTACCACCCATTAGTGAAGTACTCTCATTAGAAACACTTCTCATAGAAATATAAGTGTTTTGTGGTGTTTTCTTCAATTGTTATCACCCATAAATGATGTACTTTAATCAGAAACACTTCTCGTAGAAGCAAAAATGCTTTGTGGTGTTTTCTTGATTAGTTACCACCCTTAAATGAAGTACTTTGATCAGAAACACTTCTCGTAGAAGCATAAATGCTTTGTGGTGTTTTCTTGAATGGTTATCACCCATAAATGAAGTACTTTGATCAGAAGCACTTCTCGTAGAAGCATAAATGCTTTGTGGTGTTTTCTTGAATGGTTATCATCCATAAATGAAGTACTTTGATCAGAAGCACTTCTCGTAGAAGCATAAATGCTTTGTGGTGTTTTCTTGATTGGTTACCACCCATAAATGAAGTACTCTGATTAGAAACACTTCTCATAGAAATATAAGTGCTTTGTGGTGTTTTCTTGAATAGTTATCACCCATAAATGATGTACTTTGATCAGAAACACTTCTCGTAGAAGCATAAATGCTTTGTGGTGTTTTCTTGATTAGTTACCACCCTTAAATGAAGTACTTTGATCAGAAACACTTCTCGTAGAAGCATAAATGCTTTGTGGTGTTTTCTTGAATGGTTATCACCCATAAATGAAGTACTTTGATCAGAAGCACTTCTCGTAGAAGCATAAATGCTTTGTGGTGTTTTCTTGAATGGTTATCATCCATAAATGAAGTACTTTGATCAGAAGCACTTCTCGTAGAAGCATAAATGCTTTGTGGTGTTTTCTTGATTGGTTACCACCCATAAATGAAGTACTCTGATTAGAAACACTTCTCATAGAAATATAAGTGCTTTGTGGTGTTTTCTTGAATAGTTATCACCCATAAATGATGTACTTTGATCAGAAACACTTCTCGTAGAAGCATAAATGCTTTGTGGTGTTTTCTTGATTGGTTACTACCCATAAAGGAAGTACTCTGATAAGAAACATTTCTCACAAAAGTATAAGTGCTTTGTTGTGATTTCTTGAAAGGTTATCACGCATAAATGAAATTTTCTTGAATTAGAATAACTTCTCATAGAACCATAAGTGCTTTGTGGTGTTTTCTTGATTGGTTACCACCCTTAAATGAAGTACTTTGATCAGAAACACTTCTCGTAGAAGCATAAATGCTTTGTGGTGTTTTCTTGATAGGTTACCACCCATAAATAAAGTACTTTGATCAGAAACTTCTCGTAGAAGCATAAATGCTTTGTGGTGTTTTCTTGATTTGTTACCACCCATAAATGAAGTACTCTGATTAGGAACACTTCTCATAGAAGTATATGTACTTTGTGGTGTTTCTTGAATGGTTATCACCAACAAATGAAGTACTTTGATCAGAAACACTTCTCGTAGAAGCATAAATGCTTTGTGGTGTTTCTTGAATGGGAATCACCAATAATTGAAGTACTTTGATCAGAAACACTTCTCGTAGAAGCATAAATACTTTGTGGTGTTTTCTTGAATGGTTTCCACCCATAAATGAAGTACATTGATCAGAAACACTTCTCGTAGAAGCATAAATGCTTTGTGGTGTTTTATTGTTTGGTTACCACCCATAAAGGAAGTACTCTGATTAGAAACACTTCTCATAAAAGTATAAGTGCTTTGTGGTGTTTTCTTGATTTGTTACCACCCATAAATGAAGTACTCTGATTAGGAACACTTCTCATTGAAGTATAAGTGCTTTGTGGTGTTTTCTTGAATGGTTATCACCCATAAATGAAGTACTTTGATCAGAAGCACTTCTCGTAGAAGCATAAATGCTTTGTGATGTTTTCTTGAATGGTTATCACACATAAATGAAGTACTTTGATCAGAAGCACTTCTCGTAGAAGCATAAATGTTTTGTGGTGTTTTCTTGATTGGTTACCACCCATAAATGAAGTACTCCGATGAGAAACACTTCTAATAGAAGTATAAGTGCTTTGTGGTGTTTTCTTGAATGGTCATCACCCATAAATGAAGTACTTTGATCAGAAACTTCTCGTAGAAGCATAAATGCTTTCTGGTGTTTTCTTGATTTGTTACCACCCATAAATGAAGTACTATGATTAGGAACACTTCTCATTGAAGTATAAGTGCTTTGTGGTGTTTTCTTGAATAGTTATCACCCATAAATGATGTACTTTGATCAGAAACACTTCCCGTAGAAGCATAAATGCTTTGTGGTGTTTTCTTGATTGGTTACCACCCTTAAAGGAAGTACTTTGATCAGAAACTTCTCGTAGAAGCATAAATGCTTTCTGGTGTTTTCTTGATTTGTTACCACCCATAAATGAAGTACTCTGATTAGGAACACTTCTCATTGAAGTATAAGTGCTTTGTGGTGTTTCTTGAATGGTTATCACGCATAAATGAAGTACTCTGATTAGAATCACTTCTCATAGAACCATAAGTGTTTTGTGGTGTTTTTTTGAATGGTTATCACCCATAAATGAAGTAGTTTCATCAGAAACACTTCTAATAGAAGCATAAAAGCTTTGTGGTGTTCTCTCGATTGGTTACCACCCATAAATGAAGTACTCCGATGAGAAACACTTCTAATAGAAGTATAAGTGCTTTGTGGTGTTTTCTTGAATGGTCATCACCCATAAATGAAGTACTCTGATCAGAAACACTTCTAATAGAAGCATAAAAGCTTTGTGGTGTTTTCTTGATTGGTTACCACTAATAAATGAAGTACTCTGATCATAAACACTTCTTATAGAATTATAAGTGCTTTGTGGTGTTTTCTTGAATGGTTATCACCCATAAATGAAGTACTTTGATCAGAAGCACTTCTCGTAGAAGCATAAATGCTTTGTGGTGTTTTCTTGAATGGTTATCACCCATAAATGAAGTACTTTGATCAGAAGCACTTCTCGTAGAAGCATAAATGTTTTGTGGTGTTTTCTTGATTGGTTACCACCCATAAATGAAGTACTCTGATTAGAAACACTTCTCATAGAAATATAAGTGCTTTGTGGTGTTTTCTTCAATTGTTATCACCCATAAATGATGTACTTTGATCAGAAACACTTCTCGTAGAAGCATAAATGCTTTGTGGTGTTTTCTTGATTAGTTACCACCCTTAAATGAAGTACTTTGATCAGAAACACTTCTCGTAGAAGCATAAATGCTTTGTGGTGTTTTCTTGAATGGTTATCACCCATAAATGAAGTACTTTGATCAGAAGCACTTCTCGTAGAAGCATAAATGCTTTGTGGTGTTTTCTTGAATGGTTATTATCCATAAATGAAGTACTTTGATCAGAAGCACTTCTCGTAGAAGCATAAATGTTTTGTGTTGTTTTCTTGATTGGTTACCACCCATAAATGAAGTACTCTGATTAGAAACACTTCTCATAGAAATATAAGTGCTTTGTGGTGTTTTCTTCAATTGTTATCACCCATAAATGATGTACTTTGATCAGAAACACTTCTCGTAGAAGCAAAAATTCTTTGTGGTGTTTTGTTGATTAGTTACCACCCTTAAATGAAGTACTTTGATCAGAAACACTTCTCGTAGAAGCATAAATGCTTTGTGGTGTTTTCTTGAATGGTTATCACCCATAAATGAAGTACTTTGATCAGAAGCACTTCTCGTAGAAGCATAAATGCTTTGTGGTGTTTTCTTGAATGGTTATCATCCATAAATGAAGTACTTTGATCAGACGCACTTCTCGTAGAAGCATAAATGCTTTGTGGTGTTTTCTTGATTGGTTACCACCCATAAATGAAGTACTCTGATTAGAAACACTTCTCATAGAAATATAAGTGCTTTGTGGTGTTTTCTTGAATAGTTATCACCCATAAATGATGTACTTTGATCAGAAACACTTCTCGTAGAAGCATAAATGCTTTGTTGTGTTTTCTTGATTGGTTACCACCCATAAATGAAGTACTCTGATTAGAAACACTTCTCATAGAAATATAAGTGCTTTGTGGTGTTTTCTTGAATAGTTATCACCCATAAATGATGTACTTTAATCAGAAACACTTCTCGTAGAAGCAAAAATGCTTTGTGGTGTTTTCTTGATTAGTTACCACCCTTAAATGAAGTACTTTGATCAGAAACACTTCTCGTAGAAGCATAAATGCTTTGTGGTGTTTTCTTGAATGGTTATCACCCATAAATGAAGTACTTTGATCAGAAGCACTTCTCGTAGAAGCATAAATGCTTTGTGGTGTTTTCTTGAATGGTTATCATCCATAAATGAAGTACTTTGATCAGAAGCACTTCTCGTAGAAGCATAAATGCTTTGTGGTGTTTTCTTGATTGGTTACCACCCATAAATGAAGTACTCTGATTAGAAACACTTCTCATAGAAATATAAGTGCTTTGTGGTGTTTTCTTGAATAGTTATCACCCATAAATGATGTACTTTGATCAGAAACACTTCTCGTAGAAGCATAAATGCTTTGTGGTGTTTTCTTGATTGGTTACTACCCATAAAGGAAGTACTCTGATAAGAAACATTTCTCACAAAAGTATAAGTGCTTTGTTGTGATTTCTTGAAAGGTTATCACGCATAAATGAAATTTTCTTGAATTAGAATAACTTCTCATAGAACCATAAGTGCTTTGTGGTGTTTTCTTGATTGGTTACCACCCTTAAATGAAGTACTTTGATCAGAAACACTTCTCGTAGAAGCATAAATGCTTTGTGGTGTTTTCTTGATAGGTTACCACCCATAAATAAAGTACTTTGATCAGAAACTTCTCGTAGAAGCATAAATGCTTTGTGGTGTTTTCTTGATTTGTTACCACCCATAAATGAAGTACTCTGATTAGGAACACTTCTCATAGAAGTATATGTACTTTGTGGTGTTTCTTGAATGGTTATCACCAACAAATGAAGTACTTTGATCAGAAACACTTCTCGTAGAAGCATAAATGCTTTGTGGTGTTTCTTGAATGGGAATCACCAATAATTGAAGTACTTTGATCAGAAACACTTCTCGTAGAAGCATAAATACTTTGTGGTGTTTTCTTGAATGGTTTCCACCCATAAATGAAGTACATTGATCAGAAACACTTCTCGTAGAAGCATAAATGCTTTGTGGTGTTTTATTGTTTGGTTACCACCCATAAAGGAAGTACTCTGATTAGAAACACTTCTCATAAAAGTATAAGTGCTTTGTGGTGTTTTCTTGATTTGTTACCACCCATAAATGAAGTACTCTGATTAGGAACACTTCTCATTGAAGTATAAGTGCTTTGTGGTGTTTTCTTGAATGGTTATCACCCATAAATGAAGTACTTTGATCAGAAGCACTTCTCGTAGAAGCATAAATGCTTTGTGATGTTTTCTTGAATGGTTATCACACATAAATGAAGTACTTTGATCAGAAGCACTTCTCGTAGAAGCATAAATGTTTTGTGGTGTTTTCTTGATTGGTTACCACCCATAAATGAAGTACTCCGATGAGAAACACTTCTAATAGAAGTATAAGTGCTTTGTGGTGTTTTCTTGAATGGTCATCACCCATAAATGAAGTACTTTGATCAGAAACTTCTCGTAGAAGCATAAATGCTTTCTGGTGTTTTCTTGATTTGTTACCACCCATAAATGAAGTACTATGATTAGGAACACTTCTCATTGAAGTATAAGTGCTTTGTGGTGTTTTCTTGAATAGTTATCACCCATAAATGATGTACTTTGATCAGAAACACTTCCCGTAGAAGCATAAATGCTTTGTGGTGTTTTCTTGATTGGTTACCACCCTTAAAGGAAGTACTTTGATCAGAAACTTCTCGTAGAAGCATAAATGCTTTCTGGTGTTTTCTTGATTTGTTACCACCCATAAATGAAGTACTCTGATTAGGAACACTTCTCATTGAAGTATAAGTGCTTTGTGGTGTTTCTTGAATGGTTATCACGCATAAATGAAGTACTCTGATTAGAATCACTTCTCATAGAACCATAAGTGTTTTGTGGTGTTTTTTTGAATGGTTATCACCCATAAATGAAGTAGTTTCATCAGAAACACTTCTAATAGAAGCATAAAAGCTTTGTGGTGTTCTCTCGATTGGTTACCACCCATAAATGAAGTACTCCGATGAGAAACACTTCTAATAGAAGTATAAGTGCTTTGTGGTGTTTTCTTGAATGGTCATCACCCATAAATGAAGTACTCTGATCAGAAACACTTCTAATAGAAGCATAAAAGCTTTGTGGTGTTTTCTTGATTGGTTACCACTAATAAATGAAGTACTCTGATCATAAACACTTCTTATAGAATTATAAGTGCTTTGTGGTGTTTTCTTGAATGGTTATCACCCATAAATGAAGTACTTTGATCAGAAGCACTTCTCGTAGAAGCATAAATGCTTTGTGGTGTTTTCTTGAATGGTTATCACCCATAAATGAAGTACTTTGATCAGAAGCACTTCTCGTAGAAGCATAAATGTTTTGTGGTGTTTTCTTGATTGGTTACCACCCATAAATGAAGTACTCTGATTAGAAACACTTCTCATAGAAATATAAGTGCTTTGTGGTGTTTTCTTCAATTGTTATCACCCATAAATGATGTACTTTGATCAGAAACACTTCTCGTAGAAGCATAAATGCTTTGTGGTGTTTTCTTGATTAGTTACCACCCTTAAATGAAGTACTTTGATCAGAAACACTTCTCGTAGAAGCATAAATGCTTTGTGGTGTTTTCTTGAATGGTTATCACCCATAAATGAAGTACTTTGATCAGAAGCACTTCTCGTAGAAGCATAAATGCTTTGTGGTGTTTTCTTGAATGGTTATTATCCATAAATGAAGTACTTTGATCAGAAGCACTTCTCGTAGAAGCATAAATGTTTTGTGTTGTTTTCTTGATTGGTTACCACCCATAAATGAAGTACTCTGATTAGAAACACTTCTCATAGAAATATAAGTGCTTTGTGGTGTTTTCTTCAATTGTTATCACCCATAAATGATGTACTTTGATCAGAAACACTTCTCGTAGAAGCAAAAATTCTTTGTGGTGTTTTGTTGATTAGTTACCACCCTTAAATGAAGTACTTTGATCAGAAACACTTCTCGTAGAAGCATAAATGCTTTGTGGTGTTTTCTTGAATGGTTATCACCCATAAATGAAGTACTTTGATCAGAAGCACTTCTCGTAGAAGCATAAATGCTTTGTGGTGTTTTCTTGAATGGTTATCATCCATAAATGAAGTACTTTGATCAGACGCACTTCTCGTAGAAGCATAAATGCTTTGTGGTGTTTTCTTGATTGGTTACCACCCATAAATGAAGTACTCTGATTAGAAACACTTCTCATAGAAATATAAGTGCTTTGTGGTGTTTTCTTGAATAGTTATCACCCATAAATGATGTACTTTGATCAGAAACACTTCTCGTAGAAGCATAAATGCTTTGTTGTGTTTTCTTGATTGGTTACCACCCATAAATGAAGTACTCTGATTAGAAACACTTCTCATAGAAATATAAGTGCTTTGTGGTGTTTTCTTGAATAGTTATCACCCATAAATGATGTACTTTAATCAGAAACACTTCTCGTAGAAGCAAAAATGCTTTGTGGTGTTTTCTTGATTAGTTACCACCCTTAAATGAAGTACTTTGATCAGAAACACTTCTCGTAGAAGCATAAATGCTTTGTGGTGTTTTCTTGAATGGTTATCACCCATAAATGAAGTACTTTGATCAGAAGCACTTCTCGTAGAAGCATAAATGCTTTGTGGTGTTTTCTTGAATGGTTATCATCCATAAATGAAGTACTTTGATCAGAAGCACTTCTCGTAGAAGCATAAATGCTTTGTGGTGTTTTCTTGATTGGTTACCACCCATAAATGAAGTACTCTGATTAGAAACACTTCTCATAGAAATATAAGTGCTTTGTGGTGTTTTCTTGAATAGTTATCACCCATAAATGATGTACTTTGATCAGAAACACTTCTCGTAGAAGCATAAATGCTTTGTGGTGTTTTCTTGATTGGTTACTACCCATAAAGGAAGTACTCTGATAAGAAACATTTCTCACAAAAGTATAAGTGCTTTGTTGTGATTTCTTGAAAGGTTATCACGCATAAATGAAATTTTCTTGAATTAGAATAACTTCTCATAGAACCATAAGTGCTTTGTGGTGTTTTCTTGATTGGTTACCACCCTTAAATGAAGTACTTTGATCAGAAACACTTCTCGTAGAAGCATAAATGCTTTGTGGTGTTTTCTTGATAGGTTACCACCCATAAATAAAGTACTTTGATCAGAAACTTCTCGTAGAAGCATAAATGCTTTGTGGTGTTTTCTTGATTTGTTACCACCCATAAATGAAGTACTCTGATTAGGAACACTTCTCATAGAAGTATATGTACTTTGTGGTGTTTCTTGAATGGTTATCACCAACAAATGAAGTACTTTGATCAGAAACACTTCTCGTAGAAGCATAAATGCTTTGTGGTGTTTCTTGAATGGGAATCACCAATAATTGAAGTACTTTGATCAGAAACACTTCTCGTAGAAGCATAAATACTTTGTGGTGTTTTCTTGAATGGTTTCCACCCATAAATGAAGTACATTGATCAGAAACACTTCTCGTAGAAGCATAAATGCTTTGTGGTGTTTTATTGTTTGGTTACCACCCATAAAGGAAGTACTCTGATTAGAAACACTTCTCATAAAAGTATAAGTGCTTTGTGGTGTTTTCTTGATTTGTTACCACCCATAAATGAAGTACTCTGATTAGGAACACTTCTCATTGAAGTATAAGTGCTTTGTGGTGTTTTCTTGAATGGTTATCACCCATAAATGAAGTACTTTGATCAGAAGCACTTCTCGTAGAAGCATAAATGCTTTGTGGTGTTTTCTTGAATGGTTATCACACATAAATGAAGTACTTTGATCAGAAGCACTTCTCGTAGAAGCATAAATGTTTTGTGGTGTTTTCTTGATTGGTTACCACCCATAAATGAAGTACTCCGATGAGAAACACTTCTAATAGAAGTATAAGTGCTTTGTGGTGTTTTCTTGAATGGTCATCACCCATAAATGAAGTACTTTGATCAGAAACTTCTCGTAGAAGCATAAATGCTTTCTGGTGTTTTCTTGATTTGTTACCACCCATAAATGAAGTACTATGATTAGGAACACTTCTCATTGAAGTATAAGTGCTTTGTGGTGTTTTCTTGAATAGTTATCACCCATAAATGATGTACTTTGATCAGAAACACTTCCCGTAGAAGCATAAATGCTTTGTGGTGTTTTCTTGATTGGTTACCACCCTTAAAGGAAGTACTTTGATCAGAAACTTCTCGTAGAAGCATAAATGCTTTCTGGTGTTTTCTTGATTTGTTACCACCCATAAATGAAGTACTCTGATTAGGAACACTTCTCATTGAAGTATAAGTGCTTTGTGGTGTTTCTTGAATGGTTATCACGCATAAATGAAGTACTCTGATTAGAATCACTTCTCATAGAACCATAAGTGTTTTGTGGTGTTTTTTTGAATGGTTATCACCCATAAATGAAGTAGTTTCATCAGAAACACTTCTAATAGAAGCATAAAAGCTTTGTGGTGTTCTCTCGATTGGTTACCACCCATAAATGAAGTACTCCGATGAGAAACACTTCTAATAGAAGTATAAGTGCTTTGTGGTGTTTTCTTGAATGGTCATCACCCATAAATGAAGTACTCTGATCAGAAACACTTCTAATAGAAGCATAAAAGCTTTGTGGTGTTTTCTTGATTGGTTACCACTAATAAATGAAGTACTCTGATCATAAACACTTCTTATAGAATTATAAGTGCTTTGTGGTGTTTTCTTGAATGGTTATCACCCATAAATGAAGTACTTTGATCAGAAGCACTTCTCGTAGAAGCATAAATGCTTTGTGGTGTTTTCTTGAATGGTTATCACCCATAAATGAAGTACTTTGATCAGAAGCACTTCTCGTAGAAGCATAAATGTTTTGTGGTGTTTTCTTGATTGGTTACCACCCATAAATGAAGTACTCTGATTAGAAACACTTCTCATAGAAATATAAGTGCTTTGTGGTGTTTTCTTCAATTGTTATCACCCATAAATGATGTACTTTGATCAGAAACACTTCTCGTAGAAGCATAAATGCTTTGTGGTGTTTTCTTGATTAGTTACCACCCTTAAATGAAGTACTTTGATCAGAAACACTTCTCGTAGAAGCATAAATGCTTTGTGGTGTTTTCTTGAATGGTTATCACCCATAAATGAAGTACTTTGATCAGAAGCACTTCTCGTAGAAGCATAAATGCTTTGTGGTGTTTTCTTGAATGGTTATTATCCATAAATGAAGTACTTTGATCAGAAGCACTTCTCGTAGAAGCATAAATGTTTTGTGTTGTTTTCTTGATTGGTTACCACCCATAAATGAAGTACTCTGATTAGAAACACTTCTCATAGAAATATAAGTGCTTTGTGGTGTTTTCTTCAATTGTTATCACCCATAAATGATGTACTTTGATCAGAAACACTTCTCGTAGAAGCAAAAATTCTTTGTGGTGTTTTGTTGATTAGTTACCACCCTTAAATGAAGTACTTTGATCAGAAACACTTCTCGTAGAAGCATAAATGCTTTGTGGTGTTTTCTTGAATGGTTATCACCCATAAATGAAGTACTTTGATCAGAAGCACTTCTCGTAGAAGCATAAATGCTTTGTGGTGTTTTCTTGAATGGTTATCATCCATAAATGAAGTACTTTGATCAGACGCACTTCTCGTAGAAGCATAAATGCTTTGTGGTGTTTTCTTGATTGGTTACCACCCATAAATGAAGTACTCTGATTAGAAACACTTCTCATAGAAATATAAGTGCTTTGTGGTGTTTTCTTGAATAGTTATCACCCATAAATGATGTACTTTGATCAGAAACACTTCTCGTAGAAGCATAAATGCTTTGTTGTGTTTTCTTGATTGGTTACCACCCATAAATGAAGTACTCTGATTAGAAACACTTCTCATAGAAATATAAGTGCTTTGTGGTGTTTTCTTGAATAGTTATCACCCATAAATGATGTACTTTGATCAGAAACACTTCTCGTAGAAGCAAAAATGCTTTGTGGTGTTTTCTTGATTAGTTACCACCCTTAAATGAAGTACTTTGATCAGAAACACTTCTCGTAGAAGCATAAATGCTTTGTGGTGTTTTCTTGAATGGTTATCACCCATAAATGAAGTACTTTGATCAGAAGCACTTCTCGTAGAAGCATAAATGCTTTGTGGTGTTTTCTTGAATGGTTATCATCCATAAATGAAGTACTTTGATCAGAAGCACTTCTCGTAGAAGCATAAATGCTTTGTGGTGTTTTCTTGATTGGTTACCACCCATAAATGAAGTACTCTGATTAGAAACACTTCTCATAGAAATATAAGTGCTTTGTGGTGTTTTCTTGAATAGTTATGACCCATAAATGATGTACTTTGATCAGAAACACTTCTCGTAGAAGCATAAATGCTTTGTGGTGTTTTCTTGATTGGTTACCACCCATAAAGGAAGTACTCTGATAAGAAACATTTCTCACAAAAGTATAAGTGCTTTGTTGTGATTTCTTGAAACGTTATCACGCATAAATGAAATTTTCTTGAATTAGAATAACTTCTCATAGAACCATAAGTGCTTTGTGGTGTTTTCTTGATTGGTTACCACCCTTAAATGAAGTACTTTGATCAGAAACACTTCTCGTAGAAGCATAAATGCTTTGTGGTGTTTTCTTGATAGGTTACCACCCATAAATAAAGTACTTTGATCAGAAACTTCTGGTAGAAGCATAAATGCTTTGTGGTGTTTTCTTGATTTGTTACCACCCATAAATGAAGTACTCTGATTAGGAACACTTCTCATAGAAGTATATGTACTTTGTGGTGTTTCTTGAATGGTTATCACCAACAAATGAAGTACTTTGATCAGAAACACTTCTCGTAGAAGCATAAATGCTTTGTGGTGTTTCTTGAATGGGAATCACCAATAATTGAAGTACTTTGATCAGAAACACTTCTCGTAGAAGCACAAATTCTTTGTGGTGTTTTCTTGAATGTTTATCACCCATAAATGAAGTACTTTGATCAGAAACACTTCTCGTAGAAGCATAAATGCTTTGTGGTGTTTTCTTGTTTGGTTACCACCCATAAAGGAAGTACTCTGATTAGAAACATTTCTCATAAAAGTATAAGTGCTTTGTTGTGATTTCTTGAAAGGTTATCACGCATAAATGAAATTTTCTGATTAGAATCACTTCTCATAGAACCATAAGTGCTTTGTGGTGTTTTTTTGAATGGTTATCACCCATAAATGAAGTAGTTTGATCAGAAAAACTTCTAATAGAAGCATGAAAACTTTGTGGTGTTTTCTTGATTTCTTACCACCCATTAGTGATGTACTCTGATTAGAAACACTTCTCATAGAAGTATAAGTGCTTTGTGGTGTTTTCTTGAATGGTTATCACCCATAAATGATGTACTTTGATCAAAAACACTTCTCGTAGAAGCATAAATGCTTTGTAGTGTTTTCTTGAATGGTTACCACCCATAAATGAAGTACTTTGATCAGAAACACTTCTCGTAGAAGAATAAATACTTAGTGGTGTTTTCATAATTGGTTTCCACCCATAAATGAAGTACATTGATCAGAAACACTTCTCGTAGAAGCATAAATGCTTTGTGGTGTTTTCTTGTTTGGTTACCACCCATAAAGGAAGTACTCTGATTAGAAACATTTCTCATAAAAGTATAAGTGCTTTGTTGTGATTTCTTGAAAGGTTATCACGCATAAATGAAATTTTCTGATTAGAATCACTTCTCATAGAACCATAAGTGATTTGTGGTGTTTTTTTGAATGGTTATCACCCATAAATGAAGTAGTTTGATCAGAAACACTTCTAATAGAAGCATGAAAACTTTGTGGTGTTTTCTTGATTTGTTACCACCCATTAGTGATGTACTCTGATTAGAAACACTTCTCATAGAAGTATAAGTGCTTTGTGGTGTTTTCTTGAGTGGTTATCACCCATAAATGATGTACTTTGATCAAAAACACTTCTCGTAGAAGCATAAATGCTTTGTAGTGTTTTCTTGAATGGTTACCACCCATAAATGAAGTACTTTGATCAGAAACACTTCTCGTAGAAGCATAAATACTTAGTGGTGTTTTCTTGATTGGTTTCCACCCATAAATGAAGTACATTGATCAGAAACACTTCTCGTAGAAGCATAAATGCTTTGTGGTGTTTTCTTGTTTGGTTACCACCCATAAAGGAAGTACTCTGATTTGAAACATTTCTCATAAAAGTATAAGTGCTTTGTTGTGATTTCTTGAAAGGTTATCACGCATAAATGAAATTTTCTAATTAGAATCACTTCTCATAGAACCATAAGTGCTTTGTGGTGTTTTTTTGAATGGTTATCACCCATAAATGAAGTAGTTTGATCAGAAACACTTCTAATAGAAGCATGAAAACTTTGTGGTGTTTTCTTGATTTCTTACCACCCATTAGTGATGTACTCTGATTAGAAACACTTCTCATAGAAGTATAAGTGCTTTGTGGTGTTTTCTTGAATGGTTATCACCCATAAATGATGTACTTTGATCAAAAACACTTCTCGTAGAAGCATAAATGCTTTGTAGTGTTTTCTTGAATGGTTACCACCCATAAATGAAGTACTTTGATCAGAAACACTTCTCGTAGAAGAATAAATACTTAGTGGTGTTTTCATAATTGGTTTCCACCCATAAATAAAGTACTTTGATCAGAAACACTTCTCCTAGAAGCATAAATGCTTTGTGGTAATTTCTTGATTTGTTACCACCCATAAATAAAGTACTTTGATCAGAAACTTCTCGTAGAAGCATAAATGCTTTCTGGTGTTTTCTTGATTTGTTACCACCCATAAATGAAGTACTCTGATTAGGAACACTTCTCATTGAAGTATAAGTGCTTTGTGGTGTTTCTTGAATGGTTATCACCAATAAATGAAGTACTTTGATCAGAAACACTTCTCGTAGAAGCTTAAATGCTTTGTAGTGTTTTCTTGAATGGTTACCACCCATAAATGAAGTACTTTGATCAGAAACACTTCTCGTAGAAGCATAAATGCTTTGTGGTGTTTTCTTGATAGGTTACCACCCATAAATAAAGTACTTTGATCAGAAACACTTCTCCTAGAAGCATAAATGCTTTGTGGTAATTTCTTGATAGGTTACCACCCATAAATAAAGTACTTTGATCAGAAACTTCTCGTAGAAGCATAAATGCTTTCTGGTGTTTTCTTGATTTGTTACCACCCATAAATGAAGTACTCTGATTAGGAACACTTCTCATTGAAGTATAAGTGCTTTGTGGTGTTTCTTGAATGGTTATCACCAATAAATGAAGTACTTTGATCAGAAACACTTCTCGTAGAAGCTTAAATGCTTTGTGGTGTTTTCTTGATAGGTTACCACCCATAAATAAAGTACTTTGATCAGAAACTTCTCGTAGAAGCATAAATGCTTTGTCGTGTTTTCTTGATTTGTTACCACCCATAAACGAAGTACTCTGATTAGGAACACTTCTCATAGAAGTATATGTGCTTTGTGGTGTTTTTTGAATGGTTATCACCAATAAATGAAATACTTTGATCAAAAACACTTCTCGTAGAAGCATAAATGCTTTGTGGTGTTTCTTGAATGGGAATCACCAATAATTGAAGTACTTTGATCAGAAACACTTCTCGTAGAAGCACAAATACTTTGTGGTGTTTTCTTGAATGGTTTCCTCCCATAAATGAAGTACATTAATCAGAAACACTTCTCGTAGAAGCATAAATGCTTTGTGGTGTTTTATTCTTTGGTTACCACCCATAAAGGAAGTACTCTGATTAGAAACACTTCTCATAAAAGTATAAGTGCTTTGTTGTGATTTCTTGAAAGGTTATCACGCATAAATGAAGTACTCTGATTAGAATCACTTCTCATAGAACCATAAGTGTTTTGTGCTGTTTTTTTGAATGGTTATCACCCATAAATGAAGTAGTTTGATCAGAAACACTTCTAATAGAAGCATAAAAGCTTTGTGGTGTTCTCTCGATTGGTTACCACTAATAAATAAAGTACTCCGATGAGAAACACTTCTAATAGAAGTATAAGTGCTTTGTGGTGTTTTCTTGAATGGTCATCACCCATAAATGAAGTACTTTGATCAGAAACACTTCTAATAGAAGCATAAAAGCTTTGTGGTGTTTGCTTGATTGGTTACCACTAATAAATGAAGTACTCTGATCAGAAACACTTCTTATAGAAGTATAAGTGCTTTGTGGTGTTTTCTTGATTAGTTACCACCCTTAAATGAAGTACTTTGATCAGAAGCACTTCTCGTAGAACCATAAATGCTTTGTGGTGTTTTCTTGAATGGTTATCACCAATAAATGAAGTACTTTGATCAGAAACACTTCTCGTAGAAGCATAAATGTTTTGTGGTGTTTTCTTGATTGGTTACCACCCATAAATGAAGTACTCTGATTAGAAACACTTCTCATAGAAATATAAGTGCTTTGTGGTCTTTTCTTGAATTGTTATCACCCATAAATGATGTACTATGATCAGAAACACTTCTCGTAGAAGCATAAATGCTTTGTGGTGTTTTCTTGATTAGTTACCACCCTTAAATGAAGTACTTTGATCGGAAACACTTCTCGTAGAAGCATAAATGCTTTGTGGTGTTTCTTGAATGGGAATCACCAATAATTGAAGTACATTGATCAGAAACACTTCTCGTAGAAGCATAAATACTTAGTGGTGTTTTCTTGATTGGTTTCCACCCATAAATGAAGTACATTGATCAGAAACACTTCTCGTAGAAGCATAAATGCTTTGTGGTGTTTTCTTGTTTGGTTACCACCCATAAAGGAAGTACTCTGATTAGAAACATTTCTCATAAAAGTATAAGTGCTTTGTTGTGATTTCTTGAAAGGTTATCACGCATAAATGAAATTTTCTGATTAGAATCACTTCTCATAGAACCATAAGTGATTTGTGGTGTTTTTTTGAATGGTTATCACCCATAAATGAAGTAGTTTGATCAGAAACACTTCTAATAGAAGCATGAAAACTTTGTGGTGTTTTCTTGATTTGTTACCACCCATTAGTGATGTACTCTGATTAGAAACACTTCTCATAGAAGTATAAGTGCTTTGTGGTGTTTTCTTGAATGGTTATCACCCATAAATGATGTACTTTGATCCAAAACACTTCTCGTAGAAGCATAAATGCTTTGTTGTGTTTTCTTGAATGGTTACCACCCATAAATGAAGTACTTTGATCAGAAACACTTCTCGTAGAAGCATAAATACTTAGTGGTGTTTTCTTAATTGGTTTCCACCCATAAATGAAGTACATTGATCAGAAACACTTCTCGTAGAAGCATAAATGCTTTGTGGTGTTTTCTTGTTTGGTTACCACCCATAAAGGAAGTACTCTGATTAGAAACATTTCTCATAAAAGTATAAGTGCTTTGTTGTGATTTCTTGAAAGGTTATCACGCATAAATGAAATTTTCTGATTAGAATCACTTCTCATAGAACCATAAGTGCTTTGTGGTGTTTTTTTGAATGGTTATCACCCATAAATGAAGTAGTTTGATCAGAAACACTTCTAATAGAAGCATGAAAACTTTGTGGTGTTTTCTTGATTTGTTACCACCCATTAGTGATGTACTCTGATTAGAAACACTTCTCATAGAAGTATAAGTGCTTTGTGGTGTTTTCTTGAATGGTTATCACCCATAAATAATGTACTTTGATCAAAAACACTTCTCGTAGAAGCATAAATGCTTTGTAGTATTTTCTTGAATGGTTACCACCCATAAATGAAGTACATTGATCAGAAACACTTCTCGTAGAAGCATAAATGATTTGTGGTGTTTTCTTGATAGGTTATCACCCATAAATAAAGTACTTTGATCAGAAACTTCTCGTAGAAGCTTAAATGCTTTCTGGTGTTTTCTTGATTTGTTACCACCCATAAATGAAGTACTCTGATTAGGAACACTTCTCATTGAAGTATAAGTGCTTTGTGGTGTTTCTTGAATGGTTATCACCAATAAATGAAGTACTTTGATCAGAAACACTTCTCGTAGAAGCATAAATACTTTGTGGTGTTTCTTGAATGGGAATCACCAATAATTGAAGTACTTTGATCAGAAACACTTCTCGTAGAAGCACAAATACTTTGTGGTGTTTTCTTGAATGGTTTCCTCCCATAAATGAAGTACATTAATCAGAAACACTTCTCGTAGAAGCATAAATGCTTTGTGGTGTTTTATTGTTTGGTTACCACCCATAAAGGAAGTACTCTGATTAGAAACACTTCTCATAAAAGTATAAGTGCTTTGTTGTGATTTCTTGAAAGGTTATCACGCATAAATGAAGTACTCTGATTAGAATCACTTCTCATAGAACTATAAGTGTTTTGTGGTGTTTTTTTGAATGGTTATCACCCATAAATGAAGTAGTTTGATCAGAAACACTTCTAATAGAAGCATAAAAGCTTTGTGGTGTTCTCTCGATTGGTTACCACTAATAAATAAAGTACTCCGATGAGAAACACTTCTAATAGAAGTATAAGTGCTTTGTGGTGTTTTCTTGAATGGTCATCACCCATAAATGAAGTACTTTGATCAGAAACACTTCTAATAGAAGCATAAAAGCTTTGTGGTGTTTGCTTGATTGGTTACCACTAATAAATGAAGTACTCTGATCAGAAACACTTCTTATAGAAGTATAAGTGCTTTGTGGTGTTTTCTTGAATGGTTATCACCCATAAATGAAGTACTTTGATCAGAAGCACTTCTCGTAGAACCATAAATGCTTTGTGGTGTTTTCTTGAATGGTTATCACCAATAAATGAAGTACTTTGATCAGAAGCACTTCTCGTAGAAGCATAAATGTTTTGTGGTGTTTTCTTGATTGGTTACCACCCATAAATGAAGTACTCTAATTAGAAACACTTCTCATAGAAATATAAGTGCTTTGTGGTATTTTCTTGAATTGTTATCACCCATAAATGATGTACTATGATCAGAAACACTTCTCGTAGAAGCATAAATGCTTTGTGGTGTTTTCTTGATTAGTTACCACCCTTAAATGAAGTACTTTGATCAGAAACACTTCTCGTAGAAGCATAAATGCTTTGTAGTGTTTTCTTGAATGGTTACCACCCATAAATGAAGTACTTTGATCAGAAACACTTCTCGTAGAAGCATAAATACTTAGTGGTGTTTTCTTGATTGGTTTCCACCCATAAATGAAGTACATTGATCAGAAACACTTCTCGTAGATGCATAAATGCTTTGTGGTGTTTTCTTGTTTGGTTACCACCCATAAAGGAAGTACTCTGATTAGAAACATTTCTCATAAAAGTATAAGTGCTTTGTTGTGATTTCTTGAAAGGTTATCACGCATAAATGAAATTTTCTAATTAGAATCACTTCTCATAGAACCATAAGTGCTTTGTGGTGTTTTTTTGAATGGTTATCACCCATAAATGAAGTAGTTTGATCAGAAACACTTCTAATAGAAGCATGAAAACTTTGTGGTCTTTTCTTGATTTGTTACCACCCATTAGTGATGTACTCTGATTAGAAACACTTCTCATAGAAGTATAAGTGCTTTGTGGTGTTTTCTTGAATGGTTATCACCCATAAATGATGTACTTTGATCAAAAACACTTCTCGTAGAAGCATAAATGCTTTGTAGTGTTTTCTTGAATGGTTACCACCCATAAATGAAGTACTTTGATCAGAAACACTTCTCGTAGAAGCATAAATACTTAGTGGTGTTTTCTTAATTGGTTTCCACCCATAAATGAAGTACATTGATCAGAAACACTTCTCGTAGAAGCATAAATGCTTTGTGGTGTTTTCTTGTTTGGTTACCACCCATAAAGGAAGTACTGTGATTAGAAACATTTCTCATAAAAGTATAAGTGCTTTGTTGTGATTTCTTGAAAGGTTATCACTCATAAATGAAATTTTCTGATTAGAATCACTTCTCATAGAACCATAAGTGCTTTGTGTTGTTTTTTTGAATGGTTATCACCCATAAATGAAGTAGTTTGATCAGAAACACTTCTAATAGAAGCATGAAAACTTTGTGGTGTTTTCTTGATTTGTTACCACCCATTAGTGATGTACTCTGATTAGAAACACTTCTCATAGAAGTATAAGTGCTTTGTGGTGTTTTCTTGAATGGTTATCACCCATAAATAATGTACTTTGATCAAAAACACTTCTCGTAGAAGCATAAATGCTTTGTAGTGTTTTCTTGAATGGTTACCACCCATAAATGAAGTACTTTGATCAGAAACACTTCTCGTAGAAGCATAAATGCTTTGTGGTGTTTTCTTGATAGGTTACCACCCATAAATAAAGTACTCTGATTAGAAACACTTCTCATAGAAATATAAGTGCTTTGTGGTGTTTTCTTGAATAGTTATCACCCATAAATGATGTACTTTGATCAGAAACACTCCTTGTAGAAGCACAATGCTTTGTTGTGTTTTCTTGATTGGTTACCACCCATAAATGAAGTACTCTGATTAGAAACACTTCTCATAGAAATATAAGTGCTTTGTGGTGTTTTCTTGAATAGTTATCACCCATAAATGATGTACTTTGATCAGAAACACTTCTCGTAGAAGCATAAATGCTTTGTGGTGTTTTCTTGATTAGTTACCACCCTTAAATGAAGTACTTTGATCAGAAACACTTCTCGTAGAAGCATAAATGCTTTGTGGTGTTTTCTTGAATGGTTATCACCCATAAATGAAGTACTTTGATCAGAAGCACTTCTCGTAGAAGCATAAATGCTTTGTGGTGTTTTCTTGAATGGTTATCATCCATAAATGAAGTACTTTGATCAGAAGCACTTCTCGTAGAAGCATAAATGCTTTGTGGTGTTTTCTTGATTGGTTACCACCCATAAATGAAGTACTCTGATTAGAAACACTTCTCATAGAAATATAAGTGCTTTGTGGTGTTTTCTTGAATAGTTATGACCCATAAATGATGTACTTTGATCAGAAACACTTCTCGTAGAAGCATAAATGCTTTGTGGTGTTTTCTTGATTGGTTACCACCCATAAAGGAAGTACTCTGATAAGAAACATTTCTCACAAAAGTATAAGTGCTTTGTTGTGATTTCTTGAAAGGTTATCACGCATAAATGAAATTTTCTTGAATTAGAATAACTTCTCATAGAACCATAAGTGCTTTGTGGTGTTTTCTTGATTGGTTACCACCCTTAAATGAAGTACTTTGATCAGAAGCACTTCTCGTAGAAGCATAAATGCTTTGTGGTGTTTTCTTGAATGGTTATCATCCATAAATGAAGTACTTTGATCAGAAGCACTTCTCGTAGAAGCATAAATGCTTTGTGGTGTTTTCTTGATTGGTTACCACCCATAAATGAAGTACTCTGATTAGAAACACTTCTCATAGAAGTATAAGTGCTTTGTGGTGTTTTCTTGAATGGTTATCACCCATAAATGATGTACTTTGATCAAAAACACTTCTCGTAGAAGCATAAATGCTTTGTAGTGTTTTCTTGAATGGTTACCACCCATAAATGAAGTACTTTGATCAGAAATACTTCTCGTAGAAGCATAAATACTTAGTGGTGTTTTCTTAATTGGTTTCCACCCATAAATGAAGTACATTGATCAGAAACACTTCTCGTAGAAGCATAAATGCTTTGTGGTGTTTTCTTGTTTGGTTACCACCCATAAAGGAAGTACTCTGATTAGAAACATTTCTCATAAAAGTATAAGTGCTTTGTTGTGATTTCTTGAAAGGTTATCACGCATAAATGAAATTTTCTGATTAGAATAACTTCTCATAGAACCATAAGTGCTTTGTGTTGTTTTTTTGAATGGTTATCACCCATAAATGAAGTAGTTTGATCAGAAACACTTCTAATAGAAGCATGAAAACTTTGTGGTGTTTTCTTGATTTGTTACCACCCATTAGTGATGTACTCTGATTAGAAACACTTCTCATAGAAGTATAAGTGCTTTGTGGTGTTTTCTTGAATGGTTATCACCCATAAATAATGTACTTTGATCAAAAAAACTTCTCGTAGAAGCATAAATGCTTTGTAGTGTTTTCTTGAATGGTTACCACCCATAAATGAAGTACTTTGATCAGAAACACTTCTCGTAGAAGCATAAATGCTTTGTGGTGTTTTCTTGATAGGTTACCACCCATAAATAAAGTACTCTGATTAGAAACACTTCTCATAGAAATATAAGTGCTTTGTGGTGTTTTCTTGAATAGTTATCACCCATAAATGATGTACTTTGATCAGAAACACTCCTTGTAGAAGCAAAATGCTTTGTTGTGTTTTCTTGATTGGTTACCACCCATAAATGAAGTACTCTGATTAGAAACACTTCTCATAGAAATATAAGTGCTTTGTGGTGTTTTCTTGAATAGTTATCACCCATAAATGATGTACTTTGATCAGAAACACTTCTCGTAGAAGCATAAATGCTTTGTGGTGTTTTCTTGATTAGTTACCACCCTTAAATGAAGTACTTTGATCAGAAACACTTCTCGTAGAAGCATAAATGCTTTGTGGTGTTTTCTTGAATGGTTATCACCCATAAATGAAGTACTTTGATCAGAAGCACTTCTCGTAGAAGCATAAATGCTTTGTGGTGTTTTCTTGATTGGTTACCACCCATAAATGAAGTACTCTGATTAGAAACACTTCTCATAGAAATATAAGTGCTTTGTGGTGTTTTCTTGAATAGTTATGACCCATAAATGATGTACTTTGATCAGAAACACTTCTCGTAGAAGCATAAATGCTTTGTGGTGTTTTCTTGATTGGTTACCACCCATAAAGGAAGTACTCTGATAAGAAACATTTCTCACAAAAGTATAAGTGCTTTGTTGTGATTTCTTGAAAGGTTATCACGCATAAATGAAATTTTCTTGAATTAGAATAACTTCTCATAGAACCATAAGTGCTTTGTGGTGTTTTCTTGATTGGTTACCACCCTTAAATGAAGTACTTTGATCAGAAGCACTTCTCGTAGAAGCATAAATGCTTTGTGGTGTTTTCTTGAATGGTTATCATCCATAAATGAAGTACTTTGGTCAGAAGCACTTCTCGTAGAAGCATAAATGCTTTGTGGTGTTTTCTTGATTGGTTACCACCCATAAATGAAGTACTCTGATTAGAAACACTTCTCATAGAAGTATAAGTGCTTTGTGGTGTTTTCTTGAATGGTTATCACCCATAAATGATGTACTTTGATCAAAAACACTTCTCGTAGAAGCATAAATGCTTTGTAGTGTTTTCTTGAATGGTTACCACCCATAAATGAAGTACTTTGATCAGAAACACTTCTCGTAGAAGCATAAATACTTAGTGGTGTTTTCTTAATTGGTTTCCACCCATAAATGAAGTACATTGATCAGAAACACTTCTCGTAGAAGCATAAATGCTTTGTGGTGTTTTATTGTTTGGTTACCACCCATAAAGGAAGTACTCTGATTAGAAACATTTCTCATAAAAGTATAAGTGCTTTGTTGTGATTTCTTGAAAGGTTATCACGCATAAATGAAATTTTCTGATTAGAATCACTTCTCATAGAACCATAAGTGCTTTGTGTTGTTTTTTTGAATGGTTATCACCCATAAATGAAGTAGTTTGATCAGAAACACTTCTAATAGAAGCATGAAAACTTTGTGGTGTTTTCTTGATTTGTTACCACCCATTAGTGATGTACTCTGATTAGAAACACTTCTCATAGAAGTATAAGTGCTTTGTGGTGTTTTCTTGAATGGTTATCACCCATAAATAATGTACTTTGATCAAAAACACTTCTCGTAGAAGCATAAATGCTTTGAAGTGTTTTCTTGAATGGTTACCACCCATAAATGAAGTACTTTGATCAGAAACACTTCTCGTAGAAGCATAAATGCTTTGTGGTGTTTTCTTGATAGGTTACCACCCATAAATAAAGTACTCTGATTAGAAACACTTCTCATAGAAATATAAGTGCTTTGTGGTGTTTTCTTGAATAGTTATCACCCATAAATGATGTACTTTGATCAGAAACACTCCTTGTAGAAGCAAAATGCTTTGTTGTGTTTTCTTGATTGGTTACCACCCATAAATGAAGTACTCTGATTAGAAACACTTCTCATAGAAATATAAGTGCTTTGTGGTGTTTTCTTGAATAGTTATCACCCATAAATGATGTACTTTGATCAGAAACACTTCTCGTAGAAGCATAAATGCTTTGTGGTGTTTTCTTGATTAGTTACCACCCTTAAATGAAGTACTTTGATCAGAAACACTTCTCGTAGAAGCATAAATGCTTTGTGGTGTTTTCTTGAATGGTTATCACCCATAAATGAAGTACTTTGATCAGAAGCACTTCTCGTAGAAGCATAAATGCTTTGTGGTGTTTTCTTGAATGGTTATCATCCATAAATGAAGTACTTTGATCAGAAGCACTTCTCGTAGAAGCATAAATGCTTTGTGGTGTTTTCTTGATTGGTTACCACCCATAAATGAAGTACTCTGATTAGAAACACTTCTCAAAGAAATATAAGTGCTTTGTGGTGTTTTCTTGAATAGTTATGACCCATAAATGATGTACTTTGATCAGAAACACTTCTCGTAGAAGCATAAATGCTTTGTGGTGTTTTCTTGATTGGTTACCACCCATAAAGGAAGTACTCTGATAAGAAACATTTCTCACAAAAGTATAAGTGCTTTGTTGTGATTTCTTGAAAGGTTATCACGCATAAATGAAATTTTCTTGAATTAGAATAACTTCTCATAGAACCATAAGTGCTTTGTGGTGTTTTCTTGATTGGTTACCACCCTTAAATGAAGTACTTTGATCAGAAACACTTCTCGTAGAAGCATAAATGCTTTGTGGTGTTTTCTTGATAGGTTACCACCCATAAATAAAGTACTTTGATCAGAAACTTCTCGTAGAAGCATAAATGCTTTGTGGTGTTTTCTTGATTGGTTACCACCCATAAATGAAGTACTCTGATTAGAAACACTTCTCATAGAAATATAAGTGCTTTGTGGTGTTTTCTTCAATTGTTATCACCCATAAATGATGTACTTTGATCAGAAACACTTCTCGTAGAAGCATAAATGCTTTGTGGTGTTTTCTTGATTAGTTACCACCCTTAAATGAAGTACTTTGATCAGAAACACTTCTCGTAGAAGCATAAATGCTTTGTGGTGTTTTCTTGAATGGTTATCACCCATAAATGAAGTACTTTGATCAGAAGCACTTCTCGTAGAAGCATAAATGCTTTGTGGTGTTTTCTTGAATGGTTATCATCCATAAATGAAGTACTTTGATCAGAAGCACTTCTCGTAGAAGCATAAATGTTTTGTGTTGTTTTCTTGATTGGTTACCACCCATAAATGAAGTACTCTGATTAGAAACACTTCTCATAGAAATATAAGTGCTTTGTGGTGTTTTCTTCAATTGTTATCACCCATAAATGATGTACTTTGATCAGAAACACTTCTCGTAGAAGCAAAAATTCTTTGTGGTGTTTTCTTGATTAGTTACCACCCTTAAATGAAGTACTTTGATCAGAAACACTTCTCGTAGAAGCATAAATGCTTTGTGGTGTTTTCTTGAATGGTTATCACCCATAAATGAAGTACTTTGATCAGAAGCACTTCTCGTAGAAGCATAAATGCTTTGTGGTGTTTTCTTGAATGGTTATCATCCATAAATGAAGTACTTTGATCAGACGCACTTCTCGTAGAAGCATAAATGCTTTGTGGTGTTTTCTTGATTGGTTACCACCCATAAATGAAGTACTCTGATTAGAAACACTTCTCATAGAAATATAAGTGCTTTGTGGTGTTTTCTTGAATAGTTATGACCCATAAATGATGTACTTTGATCAGAAACACTTCTCGTAGAAGCATAAATGCTTTGTTGTGTTTTCTTGATTGGTTACCACCCATAAATGAAGTACTCTGATTAGAAACACTTCTCATAGAAATATAAGTGCTTTGTGGTGTTTTCATGAATAGTTATCACCCATAAATGATGTACTTTGATCAGAAACACTTCTCGTAGAAGCATAAATGCTTTGTGGTGTTTTCTTGATTAGTTACCACCCTTAAATGAAGTACTTTGATCAGAAACACTTCTCGTAGAAGCATAAATGCTTTGTGGTGTTTTCTTGAATGGTTATCACCCATAAATGAAGTACTTTGATCAGAAGCACTTCTCGTAGAAGCATAAATGCTTTGTGGTGTTTTCTTGAATGGTTATCATCCATAAATGAAGTACTTTGATCAGAAGCACTTCTCGTAGAAGCATAAATGCTTTGTGGTGTTTTCTTGATTGGTTACCACCCATAAATGAAGTACTCTGATTAGAAACACTTCTCATAGAAATATAAGTGCTTTGTGGTGTTTTCTTGAATAGTTATGACCCATAAATGATGTACTTTGATCAGAAACACTTCTCGTAGAAGCATAAATGCTTTGTGGTGTTTTCTTGATTGGTTACCACCCATAAAGGAAGTACTCTGATAAGAAACATTTCTCACAAAAGAATAAGTGCTTTGTTGTGATTTCTTGAAAGGTTATCACGCATAAATGAAATTTTCTTGAATTAGAATAACTTCTCATAGAACCATAAGTGCTTTGTGGTGTTTTCTTGATTGGTTACCACCCTTAAATGAAGTACTTTGATCAGAAACACTTCTCGTAGAAGCATAAATGCTTTGTGGTGTTTTCTTGATAGGTTACCACCCATAAATAAAGTATTTTGATCAGAAACTTCTCGTAGAAGCATAAATGCTTTGTGGTGTTTTCTTGATTGGTTACCACCCATAAATGAAGTACTCTGATTAGAAACACTTCTCATAGAAATATAAGTGCTTTGTGGTGTTTTCTTGAATAGTTATCACCCATAAATGATGTACTTTGATCAGAAACACTTCTCGTAGAAGCATAAATGCTTTGTGGTGTTTTCTTGATTAGTTACCACCCTTAAATGAAGTACTTTGATCAGAAACACTTCTCGTAGAAGCATAAATGCTTTGTGGTGTTTTCTTGAATGGTTATCACCCATAAATGAAGTACTTTGATCAGAAGCACTTCTCGTAGAAGCATAAATGCTTTGTGGTGTTTTCTTGAATGGTTATCATCCATAAATGAAGTACTTTGATCAGAAGCACTTCTCGTAGAAGCATAAATGCTTTGTGGTGTTTTCTTGATTGGTTACCACCCATAAATGAAGTACTCTGATTAGAAACACTTCTCATAGAAATATAAGTGCTTTGTGGTGTTTTCTTGAATAGTTATGACCCATAAATGATGTACTTTGATCAGAAACACTTCTCGTAGAAGCATAAATGCTTTGTGGTGTTTTCTTGATTGGTTACCACCCATAAAGGAAGTACTCTGATAAGAAACATTTCTCACAAAAGTATAAGTGCTTTGTTGTGATTTCTTGAAAGGTTATCAAGCATAAATGAAATTTTCTTGAATTAGAATAACTTCTCATAGAACCATAAGTGCTTTGTGGTGTTTTCTTGATTGGTTACCACCCTTAAATGAAGTACTTTGATCAGAAACACTTCTCGTAGAAGCATAAATGCTTTGTGGTGTTTTCTTGATAGGTTACCACCCATAAATAAAGTATTTTGATCAGAAACTTCTCGTAGAAGCATAAATGCTTTGTGGTGTTTTCTTGATTGGTTACCACCCATAAATGAAGTACTCTGATTAGAAACACTTCTCATAGAAATATAAGTGCTTTGTGGTGTTTTCTTGAATAGTTATCACCCATAAATGATGTACTTTGATCAGAACACTTCTCGTAGAAGCATAAATGCTTTGTGGTGTTTTCTTGATTAGTTACCACCCTTAAATGAAGTACTTTGATCAGAAACACTTCTCGTAGAAGCATAAATGCTTTGTGGTGTTTTCTTGAATGGTTATCACCCATAAATGAAGTACTTTGATCAGAAGCACTTCTCGTAGAAGCATAAATGCTTTGTGGTGTTTTCTTGAATGGTTATCATCCATAAATGAAGTACTTTGATCAGAAGCACTTCTCGTAGAAGCATAAATGCTTTGTGGTGTTTTCTTGATTGGTTACCACCCATAAATGAAGTACTCTGATTAGAAACACTTCTCATAGAAATATAAGTGCTTTGTGGTGTTTTCTTGAATAGTTATGACCCATAAATGATGTACTTTGATCAGAAACACTTCTCGTAGAAGCATAAATGCTTTGTGGTGTTTTCTTGATTGGTTACCACCCATAAAGGAAGTACTCTGATAAGAAACATTTCTCACAAAAGTATAAGTGCTTTGTTGTGATTTCTTGAAAGGTTATCACGCATAAATGAAATTTTCTTGAATTAGAATAACTTCTCATAGAACCATAAGTGTTTTGTGGTGTTTTCTTGATTGGTTACCACCCTTAAATGAAGTACTTTGATCAGAAACACTTCTCGTAGAAGCATAAATGCTTTGTGGTGTTTTCTTGATAGGTTACCACCCATAAATAAAGTATTTTGATCAGAAACTTCTCGTAGAAGCATAAATGCTTTGTGGTGTTTTCTTGATTGGTTACCACCCATAAATGAAGTACTCTGATTAGAAACACTTCTCATAGAAATATAAGTGCTTTGTGGTGTTTTCTTCAATTGTTATCACCCATAAATGATGTACTTTGATCAGAAACACTTCTCGTAGAAGCATAAATGCTTTGTGGTGTTTTCTTGATTAGTTACCACCCTTAAATGAAGTACTTTGATCAGAAACACTTCTCGTAGAAGCATAAATGCTTTGTGGTGTTTTCTTGAATGGTTATCACCCATAAATGAAGTACTTTGATCAGAAGCACTTCTCGTAGAAGCATAAATGCTTTGTGGTGTTTTCTTGAATGGTTATCATCCATAAATGAAGTACTTTGATCAGAAGCACTTCTCGTAGAAGCATAAATGTTTTGTGTTGTTTTCTTGATTGGTTACCACCCATAAATGAAGTACTCTGATTAGAAAACTTCTCATAGAAATATAAGTGCTTTGTGGTGTTTTCTTCAATTGTTATCACCCATAAATGATGTACTTTGATCAGAAACACTTCTCGTAGAAGCAAAAATTCTTTGTGGTGTTTTCTTGATTAGTTACCACCCTTAAATGAAGTACTTTGATCAGAAACACTTCTCGTAGAAGCATAAATGCTTTGTGGTGTTTTCTTGAATGGTTATCACCCATAAATGAAGTACTTTGATCAGAAGCACTTCTCGTAGAAGCATAAATGCTTTGTGGTGTTTTCTTGAATGGTTATCATCCATAAATGAAGTACTTTGATCAGACGCACTTCTCGTAGAAGCATAAATGCTTTGTGGTGTTTTCTTGATTTGTTACCACCCATAAATGAAGTACTCTGATTAGAAACACTTCTCATAGAAATATAAGTGCTTTGTGGTGTTTTCTTGAATAGTTATCATCCATAAATGATGTACTTTGATCAGAAACACTTCTCGTAGAAGCATAAATGCTTTGTTGTGTTTTCTTGATTGGTTACCACCCATAAATGAAGTACTCTGATTAGAAACACTTCTCATAGAAATATAAGTGCTTTGTGGTGTTTTCTTGAATAGTTATCACCCATAAATGATGTACTTTGATCAGAAACACTTCTCGTAGAAGCAAAAATGCTTTGTGGTGTTTTCTTGATTAGTTACCACCCTTAAATGAAGTACTTTGATCAGAAACACTTCTCGTAGAAGCATAAATGCTTTGTGGTGTTTTCTTGAATGGTTATCACCCATAAATGAAGTACTTTGATCAGAAGCACTTCTCGTAGAAGCATAAATGCTTTGTGGTGTTTTCTTGAATGGTTATCATCCATAAATGAAGTACTTTGATCAGAAGCACTTCTCGTAGAAGCATAAATGCTTTGTGGTGTTTTCTTGATTGGTTACCACCCATAAATGAAGTACTCTGATTAGAAACACTTCTCATAGAAATATAAGTGCTTTGTGGTGTTTTCTTGAATAGTTATGACCCATAAATGATGTACTTCGATCAGAAACACTTCTCGTAGAAGCATAAATGCTTTGTGGTGTTTTCTTGATTGGTTACCACCCATAAAGGAAGTACTCTGATAAGAAACATTTCTCACAAAAGTATAAGTGCTTTGTTGTGATTTCTTGAAAGGTTATCACGCATAAATGAAATTTTCTTGAATTAGAATAACTTCTCATAGAACCATAAGTGCTTTGTGGTGTTTTCTTGATTGGTTACCACCCTTAAATGAAGTACTTTGATCAGAAACACTTCTCGTAGAAGCATAAATGCTTTATGGTGTTTTCTTGATAGGTTACCACCCATAAATAAAGTACTTTGATCAGAAACTTCTCGTAGAAGCATAAATGCTTTGTGGTGTTTTCTTGATTGGTTACCACCCATAAATGAAGTACTCTGATTAGAAACACTTCTCATAGAAATATAAGTGCTTTGTGGTGTTTTCTTCAATTGTTATCACCCATAAATGATGTACTTTGATCAGAAACACTTCTCGTAGAAGCATAAATGCTTTGTGGTGTTTCTTGAATGGGAATCACCAATAATTGAAGTACTTTGATCAGAAACACTTCTCGTAGAAGCACAAATTCTTTGTGGTGTTTTCTTGAATGGTTATCACCCATAAATGAAGTACTTTGATCAGAAACACTTCTCGTAGAAGCATAAATGCTTTGTGGTGTTTTCTTGTTTGGTTACCACCCATAAAGGAAGTACTCTGATTAGAAACATTTCTCATAAAAGTATAAGTGCTTTGTTGTGATTTCTTGAAAGGTTATCACGCATAAATGAAATTTTCTGATTAGAATCACTTCTCATAGAACCATAAGTGCTTTGTGGTGTTTTTTTGAATGGTTATCACCCATAAATGAAGTAGTTTGATCAGAAACACTTCTAATAGAAGCATGAAAACTTTGTGGTGTTTTCTTGATTTGTTACCACCCATTAGTGATGTACTCTGATTAGAAACACTTCTCATAGAAGTATAAGTGCTTTGTGGTGTTTTCTTGAATGGTTATCACCCATAAATGATGTAATTTGATCAAAAACACTTCTCGTAGAAGCATAAATGCTTTGTAGTGTTTTCTTGAATGGTTACCACCCATAAATGAAGTACTTTGATCAGAAACACTTCTCGTAGAAGAATAAATACTTAGTGGTGTTTTCATAATTGGTTTCCACCCATAAATGAAGTACATTGATCAGAAACACTTCTCGTAGAAGCATAAATGCTTTGTGGTGTTTTCTTGTTTGGTTACCACCCATAAAGGAAGTACTCTGATTAGAAACATTTCTCATAAAAGTATAAGTGCTTTGTTGTGATTTCTTGAAAGGTTATCACGCATAAATGAAATTTTCTGATTAGAATCACTTCTCATAGAACCATAAGTGCTTTGTGGTGTTTTTTTGAATGGTTATCACCCATAAATGAAGTAGTTTGATCAGAAACACTTCTAATAGAAGCATGAAAACTTTGTGGTGTTTTCTTGATTTGTTACCACCCATTAGTGATGTACTCTGATTAGAAACACTTCTCATAGAAGTATAAGTGCTTTGTGGTGTTTTCTTGAGTGGTTATGACCCATAAATGATGTACTTTGATCAAAAACACTTCTCGTAGAAGCATAAATGCTTTGTAGTGTTTTCTTGAATGGTTACCACCCATAAATGAAGTACTTTGATCAGAAACACTTCTCGTAGAAGCATAAATACTTAGTGGTGTTTTCTTGATTGGTTTCCACCCATAAATGAAGTACATTGATCAGAAACACTTCTCGTAGAAGCATAAATGCTTTGTGGTGTTTTCTTGTTTGGTTACCACCCATAAAGGAAGTACTCTGATTAGAAACATTTCTCATAAAAGTATAAGTGCTTTGTTGTGATTTCTTGAAAGGTTATCACGCATAAATGAAATTTTCTAATTAGAATCACTTCTCATAGAACCATAAGTGCTTTGTGGTGTTTTTTTGAATGGTTATCACCCATAAATGAAGTAGTTTGATCAGAAACACTTCTAATAGAAGCATGAAAACTTTGTGGTGTTTTCTTGATTTGTTACCACCCATTAGTGATGTACTCTGATTAGAAACACTTCTCATAGAAGTATAAGTGCTTTGTGGTGTTTTCTTGAATGGTTATCACCCATAAATAATGTACTTTGATCAAAAACACTTCTCGTAGAAGCATAAATGCTTTGTAGTGTTTTCTTGAATGGTTACCACCCATAAATGAAGTACTTTGATCAGAAACACTTCTCGTAGAAGCATAAATGCTTTGTGGTGTTTTCTTGATAGGTTACCACCCATAAATAAAGTACTTTGATCAGAAACACTTCTCATAGAAGCATAAATGCTTTGTGGTATTTTCTTGATAGGTTACCACCTATAAATAAAGTACTTTGATCAGAAACTTCTCGTAGAAGCATAAATGCTTTCTGGTGTTTTCTTGATTTGTTACCACCCATAAATAATGTACTTTGATCAAAAACACTTCTCGTAGAAGCATAAATGCTTTGTAGTGTTTTCTTGAATGGTTACCACCCATAAATGAAGTACATTGATCAGAAACACTTCTCGTAGAAGCATAAATGCTTTGTGGTGTTTTCTTGATAGGTTACCACCCATAAATAAAGTACTTTGATTAGAAACTTCTCGTAGAAGCTTAAATGCTTTCTGGTGTTTTCTTGATTTGTTACCACCCATAAATGAAGTACTCTGATTAGGAACACTTCTCATTGAAGTATAAGTGCTTTGTGGTGTTTCTTGAATGGTTATCACCAATAAATGAAGTACTTTGATCAGAAACACTTCTCGTAGAAGCATAAATGCTTTGTGGTGTTTCTTGAATGGGAATCACCAATAATTGAAGTACTTTGATCAGAAACACTTCTCGTAGAAGCACAAATACTTTGTGGTGTTTTCTTGAATGGTTTCCTCCCATAAATGAAGTACATTAATCAGAAACACTTCTCGTAGAAGCATAAATGCTTTGTGGTGTTTTATTGTTTGATTACCACCCATAAAGGAAGTACTCTGATTAGAAACACTTCTCATAAAAGTATAAGTGCTTTGTTGTGATTTCTTGAAAGGTTATCACGCATAAATGAAGTACTCTGATTAGAATCACTTCTCATAGAACCATAAGTGTTTTGTGCTGTTTTTTTGAATGGTTATCACCCATAAATGAAGTAGTTTGATCAGAAACACTTCTAATAGAAGCATAAAAGCTTTGTGGTGTTCTCTCGATTGGTTACCACTAATAAATAAAGTACTCCGATGAGAAACACTTCTAATAGAAGTATAAGTGCTTTGTGGTGTTTTCTTGAATGGTCATCACCCATAAATGAAGTACTTTGATCAGAAACACTTCTAATAGAAGCATAAAAGCTTTGTGGTGTTTGCTTGATTGGTTACCACTAATAAATGAAGTACTCTGATCAGAAACACTTCTTATAGAAGTATAGGTGCTTTGTGGTGTTTTCTTGAATGGTTATCACCCATAAATGAAGTACTTTGATCAGAAGCACTTCTCGTAGAACCATAAATGCTTTGTGGTGTTTTCTTGAATGGTTATCACCAATAAATGAAGTACTTTGATCAGAAGCACTTCTCGTAGAAGCATAAATGTTTTGTGGTGTTTTCTTGATTGGTTACCACCCATAAATGAAGTACTCTAATTAGAAACACTTCTCATAGAAATATAAGTGCTTTGTGGTATTTTCTTGAATTGTTATCACCCATAAATGATGTACTATGATCAGAAACACTTCTCGTAGAAGCATAAATGCTTTGTGGTGTTTTCTTGATTAGTTACCACCCTTAAATGAAGTACTTTGATCAGAAACACTTCTCGTAGAAGCATAAATGCTTTGTGGTGTTTCTTGAATGGGAATCACCAATAATTGAAGTACATTGATCAGAAACACTTCTCGTAGAAGCATAAATACTTAGTGGTATTTTCTTGATTGGTTTCCACCCATAAATGAAGTACATTGATCAGAAACACTTCTCGTAGAAGCATAAATGCTTTGTGGTGTTTTCTTGTTTGGTTACCACCCATAAAGGAAGTACTCTGATTAGAAACATTTCTCATAAAAGTATAAGTGCTTTGTTGTGATTTCTTGAAAGGTTATCACGCATAAATGAAATTTTCTGATTAGAATCACTTCTCATAGAACCATAAGTGATTTGTGGTGTTTTTTTGAATGGTTATCACCCATAAATGAAGTAGTTTGATCAGAAACACTTCTAATAGAAGCATGAAAACTTTGTGGTGTTTTCTTGATTTGTTACCACCCATTAGTGATGTACTCTGATTAGAAACACTTCTCATAGAAGTATAAGTGCTTTGTGGTGTTTTCTTGAATGGTTATCACCCATAAATGATGTACTTTGATCAAAAACACTTCTCGTAGAAGCATAAATGCTTTGTAGTGTTTTCTTGAATGGTTACCACCCATAAATGAAGTACTTTGATCAGAAACACTTCTCGTAGAAGCATAAATACTTAGTGGTGTTTTCTTAATTGGTTTCCACCCATAAATGAAGTACATTGATCAGAAACACTTCTCGTAGAAGCATAAATGCTTTGTGGTGTTTTCTTGTTTGGTTACCACCCATAAAGGAAGTACTCTGATTAGAAACATTTCTCATAAAAGTATAAGTGCTTTGTTGTGATTTCTTGAAAGGTTATCACGCATAAATGAAATTTTCTGATTAGAATCACTTCTCATAGAACCATAAGTGCTTTGTGGTGTTTTTTTGAATGGTTATCACCCATAAATGAAGTAGTTTGATCAGAAACACTTCTAATAGAAGCATGAAAACTTTGTGGTGTTTTCTTGATTTGTTACCACCCATTAGTGATGTACTCTGATTAGAAACACTTCTCATAGAAGTATAAGTGCTTTGTGGTGTTTTCTTGAGTGGTTATGACCCATAAATGATGTACTTTGATCAAAAACACTTCTCGTAGAAGCATAAATGCTTTGTAGTGTTTTCTTGAATGGTTACCACCCATAAATGAAGTACTTTGATCAGAAACACTTCTCGTAGAAGCATAAATACTTAGTGGTGTTTTCTTGATTGGTTTCCACCCATAAATGAAGTACATTGATCAGAAACACTTCTCGTAGAAGCATAAATGCTTTGTGGTGTTTTCTTGTTTGGTTACCACCCATAAAGGAAGTACTCTGATTAGAAACATTTCTCATAAAAGTATAAGTGCTTTGTTGTGATTTCTTGAAAGGTTATCACGCATAAATGAAATTTTCTAATTAGAATCACTTCTCATAGAACCATAAGTGCTTTGTGGTGTTTTTTTGAATGGTTATCACCCATAAATGAAGTAGTTTGATCAGAAACACTTCTAATAGAAGCATGAAAACTTTGTGGTGTTTTCTTGATTTGTTACCACCCATTAGTGATGTACTCTGATTAGAAACACTTCTCATAGAAGTATAAGTGCTTTGTGGTGTTTTCTTGAATGGTTATCACCCATAAATAATGTACTTTGATCAAAAACACTTCTCGTAGAAGCATAAATGCTTTGTAGTCTTTTCTTGAATGGTTACCACCCATAAATGAAGTACTTTGATCAGAAACACTTCTCGTAGAAGCATAAATGCTTTGTGGTGTTTTCTTGATAGGTTACCACCCATAAATAAAGTACTTTGATCAGAAACACTTCTCATAGAAGCATAAATGCTTTGTGGTATTTTCTTGATAGGTTACCACCCATAAATAAAGTACTTTGATCAGAAACTTCTCGTAGAAGCATAAATGCTTTCTGGTGTTTTCTTGATTTGTTACCACCCATAAATAATGTACTTTGATCAAAAACACTTCTCGTAGAAGCATAAATGCTTTGTAGTGTTTTCTTGAATGGTTACCACCCATAAATGAAGTACATTGATCAGAAACACTTCTCGTAGAAGCATAAATGCTTTGTGGTGTTTTCTTGATAGGTTACCACCCATAAATAAAGTACTTTGATTAGAAACTTCTCGTAGAAGCTTAAATGCTTTCTGGTGTTTTCTTGATTTGTTACCACCCATAAATGAAGTACTCTGATTAGGAACACTTCTCATTGAAGTATAAGTGCTTTGTGGTGTTTCTTGAATGGTTATCACCAATAAATGAAGTACTTTGATCAGAAACACTTCTCGTAGAAGCATAAATGCTTTGTGGTGTTTCTTGAATGGGAATCACCAATAATTGAAGTACTTTGATCAGAAACACTTCTCGTAGAAGCACAAATACTTTGTGGTGTTTTCTTGAATGGTTTCCTCCCATAAATGAAGTACATTAATCAGAAACACTTCTCGTAGAAGCATAAATGCTTTGTGGTGTTTTATTGTTTGATTACCACCCATAAAGGAAGTACTCTGATTAGAAACACTTCTCATAAAAGTATAAGTGCTTTGTTGTGATTTCTTGAAAGGTTATCACGCATAAATGAAGTACTCTGATTAGAATCACTTCTCATAGAACCATAAGTGTTTTGTGCTGTTTTTTTGAATGGTTATCACCCATAAATGAAGTAGTTTGATCAGAAACACTTCTAATAGAAGCATAAAAGCTTTGTGGTGTTCTCTCGATTGGTTACCACTAATAAATAAAGTACTCCGATGAGAAACACTTCTAATAGAAGTATAAGTGCTTTGTGGTGTTTTCTTGAATGGTCATCACCCATAAATGAAGTACTTTGATCAGAAACACTTCTAATAGAAGCATAAAAGCTTTGTGGTGTTTGCTTGATTGGTTACCACTAATAAATGAAGTACTCTGATCAGAAACACTTCTTATAGAAGTATAGGTGCTTTGTGGTGTTTTCTTGAATGGTTATCACCCATAAATGAAGTACTTTGATCAGAAGCACTTCTCGTAGAACCATAAATGCTTTGTGGTGTTTTCTTGAATGGTTATCACCAATAAATGAAGTACTTTGATCAGAAGCACTTCTCGTAGAAGCATAAATGTTTTGTGGTGTTTTCTTGATTGGTTACCACCCATAAATGAAGTACTCTAATTAGAAACACTTCTCATAGAAATATAAGTGCTTTGTGGTATTTTCTTGAATTGTTATCACCCATAAATGATGTACTATGATCAGAAACACTTCTCGTAGAAGCATAAATGCTTTGTGGTGTTTTCTTGATTAGTTACCACCCTTAAATGAAGTACTTTGATCAGAAACACTTCTCGTAGAAGCATAAATGCTTTGTGGTGTTTCTTGAATGGGAATCACCAATAATTGAAGTACATTGATCAGAAACACTTCTCGTAGAAGCATAAATACTTAGTGGTATTTTCTTGATTGGTTTCCACCCATAAATGAAGTACATTGATCAGAAACACTTCTCGTAGAAGCATAAATGCTTTGTGGTGTTTTCTTGTTTGGTTACCACCCATAAAGGAAGTACTCTGATTAGAAACATTTCTCATAAAAGTATAAGTGCTTTGTTGTGATTTCTTGAAAGGTTATCACGCATAAATGAAATTTTCTGATTAGAATCACTTCTCATAGAACCATAAGTGATTTGTGGTGTTTTTTTGAATGGTTATCACCCATAAATGAAGTAGTTTGATCAGAAACACTTCTAATAGAAGCATGAAAACTTTGTGGTGTTTTCTTGATTTGTTACCACCCATTAGTGATGTACTCTGATTAGAAACACTTCTCATAGAAGTATAAGTGCTTTGTGGTGTTTTCTTGAATGGTTATCACCCATAAATGATGTACTTTGATCAAAAACACTTCTCGTAGAAGCATAAATGCTTTGTAGTGTTTTCTTGAATGGTTACCACCCATAAATGAAGTACTTTGATCAGAAACACTTCTCGTAGAAGCATAAATACTTAGTGGTGTTTTCTTAATTGGTTTCCACCCATAAATGAAGTACATTGATCAGAAACACTTCTCGTAGAAGCATAAATGCTTTGTGGTGTTTTCTTGTTTGGTTACCACCCATAAAGGAAGTACTCTGATTAGAAACATTTCTCATAAAAGTATAAGTGCTTTGTTGTGATTTCTTGAAAGGTTATCACGCATAAATGAAATTTTCTGATTAGAATCACTTCTCATAGAACCATAAGTGCTTTGTGGTGTTTTTTTGAATGGTTATCACCCATAAATGAAGTAGTTTGATCAGAAACACTTCTAATAGAAGCATGAAAACTTTGTGGTGTTTTCTTGATTTGTTACCACCCATTAGTGATGTACTCTGATTAGAAACACTTCTCATAGAAGTATAAGTGCTTTGTGGTGTTTTCTTGAGTGGTTATGACCCATAAATGATGTACTTTGATCAAAAACACTTCTCGTAGAAGCATAAATGCTTTGTAGTGTTTTCTTGAATGGTTACCACCCATAAATGAAGTACTTTGATCAGAAACACTTCTCGTAGAAGCATAAATACTTAGTGGTGTTTTCTTGATTGGTTTCCACCCATAAATGAAGTACATTGATCAGAAACACTTCTCGTAGAAGCATAAATGCTTTGTGGTGTTTTCTTGTTTGGTTACCACCCATAAAGGAAGTACTCTGATTAGAAACATTTCTCATAAAAGTATAAGTGCTTTGTTGTGATTTCTTGAAAGGTTATCACGCATAAATGAAATTTTCTAATTAGAATCACTTCTCATAGAACCATAAGTGCTTTGTGGTGTTTTTTTGAATGGTTATCACCCATAAATGAAGTAGTTTGATCAGAAACACTTCTAATAGAAGCATGAAAACTTTGTGGTGTTTTCTTGATTTGTTACCACCCATTAGTGATGTACTCTGATTAGAAACACTTCTCATAGAAGTATAAGTGCTTTGTGGTGTTTTCTTGAATGGTTATCACCCATAAATAATGTACTTTGATCAAAAACACTTCTCGTAGAAGCATAAATGCTTTGTAGTCTTTTCTTGAATGGTTACCACCCATAAATGAAGTACTTTGATCAGAAACACTTCTCGTAGAAGCATAAATGCTTTGTGGTGTTTTCTTGATAGGTTACCACCCATAAATAAAGTACTTTGATCAGAAACACTTCTCATAGAAGCATAAATGCTTTGTGGTATTTTCTTGATAGGTTACCACCCATAAATAAAGTACTTTGATCAGAAACTTCTCGTAGAAGCATAAATGCTTTCTGGTGTTTTCTTGATTTGTTACCACCCATAAATAATGTACTTTGATCAAAAACACTTCTCGTAGAAGCATAAATGCTTTGTAGTGTTTTCTTGAATGGTTACCACCCATAAATGAAGTACATTGATCAGAAACACTTCTCGTAGAAGCATAAATGCTTTGTGGTGTTTTCTTGATAGGTTACCACCCATAAATAAAGTACTTTGATTAGAAACTTCTCGTAGAAGCTTAAATGCTTTCTGGTGTTTTCTTGATTTGTTACCACCCATAAATGAAGTACTCTGATTAGGAACACTTCTCCTTGAAGTATAAGTGCTTTGTGGTGTTTCTTGAATGGTTATCACCAATAAATGAAGTACTTTGATCAGAAACACTTCTCGTAGAAGCATAAATGCTTTGTGGTGTTTCTTGAATGGGAATCACCAATAATTGAAGTACTTTGATCAGAAACACTTCTCGTAGAAGCACAAATACTTTGTGGTGTTTTCTTGAATGGTTTCCTCCCATAAATGAAGTACATTAATCAGAAACACTTCTCGTAGAAGCATAAATGCTTTGTGGTGTTTTATTGTTTGATTACCACCCATAAAGGAAGTACTCTGATTAGAAACACTTCTCATAAAAGTATAAGTGCTTTGTTGTGATTTCTTGAAAGGTTATCACGCATAAATGAAGTACTCTGATTAGAATCACTTCTCATAGAACCATAAGTGTTTTGTGCTGTTTTTTTGAATGGTTATCACCCATAAATGAAGTAGTTTGATCAGAAACACTTCTAATAGAAGCATAAAAGCTTTGTGGTGTTTTCTTGATTTGTTACCACACATTAGTGATGTACTCTGATTAGAAACACTTCTCATAGAAGTATAAGTGCTTTGTGGTGTTTTCTTGAGTGGTTATGACCCATAAATGATGTACTTTGATCAAAAACACTTCTCGTAGAAGCATAAATGCTTTGTAGTGTTTTCTTGAATGGTTACCACCCATAAATGAAGTACTTTGATCAGAAACACTTCTCGTAGAAGCATAAATACTTAGTGGTGTTTTCTTGTTTGGTTTCCACCCATAAATGAAGTACATTGATCAGAAACACTTCTCGTAGAAGCATAAATGCTTTGTGGTGTTTTCTTGTTTGGTTACCACCCATAAAGGAAGTACTCTGATTAGAAACATTTCTCATAAAAGTATAAGTGCTTTGTTGTGATTTCTTGAAAGGTTATCACGCATAAATGAAATTTTCTAATTAGAATCACTTCTCATAGAACCATAAGTGCTTTGTGGTGTTTTTTTGAATGGTTATCACCCATAAATGAAGTAGTTTGATCAGAAACACTTCTAATAGAAGCATGAAAACTTTGTGGTGTTTTCTTGATTTGTTACCACACATTAGTGATGTACTCTGATTAGAAACACTTCTCATAGAAGTATAAGTGCTTTGTGGTGTTTTCTTGAATGGATATCACCCATAAATAATGTACTTTGATCAAAAACACTTCTCGTAGAAGCATAAATGCTTTGTAGTGTTTTCTTGAATGGTTACCACCCATAAATGAAGTACTTTGATCAGAAACACTTCTCGTAGAAGCATAAATGCTTTGTGGTGTTTTCTTGATAGGTTACCACCCATAAATAAAGTACTTTGATCAGAAACACTTCTCATAGAAGCATAAATGCTTTGTGGTATTTTCTTGATAGGTTACCACCCATAAATAAAGTACTTTGATCAGAAACTTCTCGTAGAAGCATAAATGCTTTCTGGTGTTTTCTTGATTTGTTACCACCCATAAATAATGTACTTTGATCAAAAACACTTCTCGTAGAAGCATAAATGCTTTGTAGTGTTTTCTTGAATGGTTACCACCCATAAATGAAGTACATTGATCAGAAACACTTCTCGTAGAAGCATAAATGCTTTGTGGTGTTTTCTTGATAGGTTACCACCCATAAATAAAGTACTTTGATTAGAAACTTCTCGTAGAAGCTTAAATGCTTTCTGGTGTTTTCTTGATTTGTTACCACCCATAAATGAAGTACTCTGATTAGGAACACTTCTCATTGAAGTATAAGTGCTTTGTGGTGTTTCTTGAATGGTTATCACCAATAAATGAAGTACTTTGATCAGAAACACTTCTCGTAGAAGCATAAATGCTTTGTGGTGTTTCTTGAATGGGAATCACCAATAATTGAAGTACTTTGATCAGAAACACTTCTCGTAGAAGCACAAATACTTTGTGGTGTTTTCTTGAATGGTTTCCTCCCATAAATGAAGTACATTAATCAGAAACACTTCTCGTAGAAGCATAAATGCTTTGTGGTGTTTTATTGTTTGATTACCACCCATAAAGGAAGTACTCTGATTAGAAACACTTCTCATAAAAGTATAAGTGCTTTGTTGTGATTTCTTGAAAGGTTATCACGCATAAATGAAGTACTCTGATTAGAATCACTTCTCATAGAACCATAAGTGTTTTGTGCTGTTTTTTTGAATGGTTATCACCCATAAATGAAGTAGTTTGATCAGAAACACTTCTAATAGAAGCATAAAAGCTTTGTGGTGTTTTCTTGATTTGTTACCACACATTAGTGATGTACTCTGATTAGAAACACTTCTCATAGAAGTATAAGTGCTTTGTGGTGTTTTCTTGAGTGGTTATGACCCATAAATGATGTACTTTGATCAAAAACACTTCTCGTAGAAGCATAAATGCTTTGTAGTGTTTTCTTGAATGGTTACCACCCATAAATGAAGTACTTTGATCAGAAACACTTCTCGTAGAAGCATAAATACTTAGTGGTGTTTTCTTGTTTGGTTTCCACCCATAAATGAAGTACATTGATCAGAAACACTTCTCGTAGAAGCATAAATGCTTTGTGGTGTTTTCTTGTTTGGTTACCACCCATAAAGGAAGTACTCTGATTAGAAACATTTCTCATAAAAGTATAAGTGCTTTGTTGTGATTTCTTGAAAGGTTATCACGCATAAATGAAATTTTCTAATTAGAATCACTTCTCATAGAACCATAAGTGCTTTGTGGTGTTTTTTTGAATGGTTATCACCCATAAATGAAGTAGTTTGATCAGAAACACTTCTAATAGAAGCATGAAAACTTTGTGGTGTTTTCTTGATTTGTTACCACACATTAGTGATGTACTCTGATTAGAAACACTTCTCATAGAAGTATAAGTGCTTTGTGGTGTTTTCTTGAATGGATATCACCCATAAATAATGTACTTTGATCAAAAACACTTCTCGTAGAAGCATAAATGCTTTGTAGTGTTTTCTTGAATGGTTACCACCCATAAATGAAGTACTTTGATCAGAAACACTTCTCGTAGAAGCATAAATGCTTTGTGGTGTTTTCTTGATAGGTTACCACCCATAAATAAAGTACTTTGATCAGAAACACTTCTCATAGAAGCATAAAAGCTTTGTGGTGTTTGCTTGATCGGTTACCACTAATAAATGAAGTACTCTGATCAGAAACACTTCTTATAGAAGTATAGGTGCTTTGTGGTGTTTTCTTGAATGGTTATCACCCATAAATGAAGTACTTTGATCAGAAGCACTTCTCGTAGAACCATAAATGCTTTGTGGTGTTTTCTTGAATGGTTATCACCAATAAATGAAGTACTTTGATCAGAAGCACTTCTCGTAGAAGCATAAATGTTTTGTGGTGTTTTCTTGATTGGTTACCACCCATAAATGAAGTACTCTAATTAGAAACACTTCTCATAGAAATATAAGTGCTTTGTGGTATTTTCTTGAATTGTTATCACCCATAAATGATGTACTATGATCAGAAACACTTCTCGTAGAAGCATAAATGCTTTGTGGTGTTTTCTTGATTAGTTACCACCCTTAAATGAAGTACTTTGATCAGAAACACTTCTCGTAGAAGCATAAATGCTTTGTGGTGTTTCTTGAATGGGAATCACCAATAATTGAAGTACATTGATCAGAAACACTTCTCGTAGAAGCATAAATACTTAGTGGTGTTTTCTTGATTGGTTTCCACCCATAAATGAAGTACATTGATCAGAAACACTTCTCGTAGAAGCATAAATGCTTTGTGGTGTTTTCTTGTTTGGTTACCACCCATAAAGGAAGTACTCTGATTAGAAACATTTCTCATAAAAGTATAAGTGCTTTGTTGTGATTTCTTGAAATGTTATCACGCATAAATGAAATTTTCTGATTAGAATCACTTCTCATAGAACCATAAGTGATTTGTGGTGTTTTTTTGAATGGTTATCACCCATAAATGAAGTAGTTTGATCAGAAACACTTCTAATAGAAGCATGAAAACTTTGTGGTGTTTTCTTGATTTGTTACCACCCATTAGTGATGTACTCTGATTAGAAACACTTCTCATAGAAGTATAAGTGCTTTGTGGTGTTTTCTTGAATGGTTATCACCCATAAATGATGTACTTTGATCAAAAACACTTCTCGTAGAAGCATAAATGCTTTGTAGTGTTTTCTTGAATGGTTACCACCCATAAATGAAGTACTTTGATCAGAAACACTTCTCGTAGAAGCATAAATACTTAGTGGTGTTTTCTTAATTGGTTTCCACCCATAAATGAAGTACATTGATCAGAAACACTTCTCGTAGAAGCATAAATGTTTTGTGGTGTTTTCTTGTTTGGTTACCACCCATAAAGGAAGTACTCTGATTAGAAACATTTCTCATAAAAGTATAAGTGCTTTCTTGTGATTTCTTGAAAGGTTATCACGCATAAATGAAATTTTCTGATTAGAATCACTTCTCATAGAACCATAAGTGCTTTGTGGTGTTTTTTTGAATGGTTATCACCCATAAATGAAGTAGTTTGATCAGAAACACTTCTAATAGAAGCATGAAAACTTTGTGGTGTTTTCTTGATTTGTTACCACCCATTAGTGATGTACTCTGATTAGATACACTTCTCATAGAAGTATAAGTGCTTTGTGGTGTTTTCTTGAGTGGTTATCACCCACAAATGATGTACTTTGATAAAAAACACTTCTCGTAGAAGCATAAATGCTTTGTAGTGTTTTCTTGAATGGTTACCACCCATAAATGAAGTACTTTGATCAGAAACACTTCTCGTAGAAGCATAAATACTTAGTGGTGTTTTCTTGATTGGTTTCCACCCATAAATGAAGTACATTGATCAGAAACACTTCTCGTAGAAGCATAAATGCTTTGTGGTGTTTTCTTGTTTGGTTACCACCCATAAAGGAAGTACTCTGATTAGAAACATTTCTCATAAAAGTATAAGTGCTTTGTTGTGATTTCTTGAAAGGTTATCACGCATAAATGAAATTTTCTGATTAGAATCACTTCTCATAGAACCATAAGTGCTTTGTGGTGTTTTTTTGAATGGTTATCACCCATAAATGAAGTAGTTTGATCAGAAACACTTCTAAAAGAAGCATGAAAACTTTATGGTGTTTTCTTGATTTGTTACCACCCATTAGTGATGTACTCTGATTAGAAACACTTCTCATAGAAGTATAAGTGCTTTGTGGTGTTTTCTTGAATGGTTATCACCCATAAATAATGTACTTTGATCAAAAACACTTCTCGTAGAAGCATAAATGCTTTGTAGTGTTTTCTTGAATGGTTACCACCCATAAATGAAGTACTTTGATCAGAAACACTTCTCTTAGAAGCATAAATGCTTTGTGGTGTTTTCTTGATAGGTTACCACCCATAAATAAAGTACTTTGATCAGAAACTTCTCGTAGAAGCTTAAATGCTTTCTGGTGTTTTCTTGATTTGTTACCACCCATAAATGAAGTACTCTGATTAGGAACACTTCTCATTGAAGTATAAGTGCTTTGTGGTGTTTCTTGAATGGTTATCACCAATAAATGAAGTACTTTGATCAGAAACACTTCTCGTAGAAGCATAAATGCTTTGTGGTGTTTCTTGAATGGGAATCACCAATAATTGAAGTACTTTGATCAGAAACACTTCTCGTAGAAGCACAAATACTTTGTGGTGTTTTCTTGAATGGTTTCCTCCCATAAATGAAGTACATTAATCAGAAACACTTCTCGTAGAAGCATAAATGCTTTGTGGTGTTTTATTGTTTGGTTACCACCCATAAAGGAAGTACTCTGATTAGAAACACTTCTCATAAAAGTATAAGTGCTTTGTTGTGATTTCTTGAAAGGTTATCACGCATAAATGAAGTACTCTGATTAGAATCACTTCTCATAGAACCATAAGTGTTTTGAGGTGTTTTTTTGAATGGTTATCACCCATAAATGAAGTAGTTTGATCAGAAACACTTCTAATAGAAGCATAAAAGCTTTGTGGTGTTCTCTCGATTGGTTACCACTAATAAATAAAGTACTCCGATGAGAAACACTTCTAATAGAAGTATAAGTGCTTTCTGGTGTTTTCTTGAATGGTCATCACCCATAAATAAAGTACTTTGATCAGAAGCACTTCTCGTAGAACCATAAATGCTTTGTGGTGTTTTCTTGAATGGTTATCACCAATAAATGAAGTACTTTGATCAGAAGCACTTCTCGTAGAAGCATAAATGTTTTGTGGTGTTTTCTTGATTGGTTACCACCCATAAATGAAGTACTCTGATTAGAAACACTTCTCATAGAAATATAAGTGCTTTGTGGTATTTTCTTGAATTGTTATCACCCATAAATGATGTACTATGATCAGAAACACTTCTCGTAGAAGCATAAATGCTTTGTGGTGTTTTCTTGATTAGTTACCACCCTTAAATGAAGTACTTTGATCAGAAACACTTCTCGTAGAAGCATAAATGCTTTGTGGTGTTTCTTGAATGGGAATCACCAATAATTGAAGTACATTGATCAGAAACACTTCTCGTAGAAGCATAAATACTTAGTGGTGTTTTCTTGATTGGTTTCCACCCATAAATGAAGTACATTGATCAGAAACACTTCTCGTAGAAGCATAAATGCTTTGTGGTGTTTTCTTGTTTGGTTACCACCCATAAAGGAAGTACTCTGATTAGAAACATTTCTCATAAAAGTATAAGTGCTTTGTTGTGATTTCTTGAAAGGTTATCACGCATAAATGAAATTTTCTGATTAGAATCACTTCTCATAGAACCATAAGTGATTTGTGGTGTTTTTTTGAATGGTTATCACCCATAAATGAAGTAGTTTGATAAGAAACACTTCTAATAGAAGCATGAAAACTTTGTGGTGTTTTCTTGATTTGTTACCACCCATTAGTGATGTACTCTGATTAGAAACACTCTCATAAAAGTATAAGTGCTTTGTGGTGTTTTCTTGAATGGTTATCACCCATAAATGATGTACTTTGATCAAAAACACTTCTCGTAGAAGCATAAATGCTTTGTAGTGTTTTCTTGAATGGTTACCACCCATAAATGAAGTACTTTGATCAGAAACACTTCTCGTAGAAGCATAAATACTTAGTGGTGTTTTCTTAATTGGTTTCCACCCATAAATGAAGTACATTGATCAGAAACACTTCTCGTAGAAGCATAAATGCTTTGTGGTGTTTTCTTGTTTGGTTACCACCCATAAAGGAAGTACTCTGATTAGAAACATTTCTCATAAAAGTATAAGTGCTTTGTTGTGATTTCTTGAAAGGTTATCACGCATAAATGAAATTTTCTGATTAGAATCACTTCTCATAGAACCATAAGTGCTTTGTGGTGTTTTTTTGAATGGTTATCACCCATAAATGAAGTAGTTTGATCAGAAACACTTCTAATAGAAGCATGAAAACTTTGTGGTGTTTTCTTGATTTGTTACCACCCATTAGTGATGTACTCTGATTAGAAACACTTCTCATAGAAGTATAAGTGCTTTGTGGTGTTTTCTTGAATGGTTATCACCCATAAATAATGTACTTTGATCAAAAACACTTCTCGTAGAAGCATAAATGCTTTGTAGTGTTTTCTTGAATGGTTACCACCCATAAATGAAGTACTTTGATCAGAAACACTTCTCGTAGAAGCATAAATGTTTTGTGGTGTTTTCTTGATAGGTTACCACCCATAAATAAAGTACTTTGATCAGAAACTTCTCGTAGAAGCTTAAATGCTTTCTGGTGTTTTCTTGATTTGTTACCACCCATAAATGAAGTACTCTGATTAGGAACACTTCTCATTGAAGTATAAGTGCTTTGTGGTGTTTCTTGAATGGTTATCACCAATAAATGAAGTACTTTGATCAGAAACACTTCTCGTAGAAGCATAAATGCTTTGTGGTGTTTCTTGAATGGGAATCACCAATAATTGAAGTACTTTGATGAGAAACACTTCTCGTAGAAGCACAAATACTTTGTGGTGTTTTCTTGAATGGTTTCCTCCCATAAATGAAGTACATTAATCAGAAACACTTCTCGTAGAAGCATAAATGCTTTGTGGTGTTTTCTTGTTTGTTTACCCCCCATAAAGGAAGTACTCTGATTAGAAACACTTCTCATAAAAGTATAAGTGCTTTGTTGTGATTTCTTGAAAGGTTATCACGCATAAATGAAGTACTCTGATTAGAATCACTTCTCATAGAACCATAAGTGCTTTGTGGTGTTTTTTTGAATGGTTATCACCCATAAATGAAGTAGTTTGATCAGAAACACTTCTTATAGAAGCATAAAAATTTTGCGGTGTTTTCTTGATTGGTTACCACCCATTAGTGAAGTACTCTGATTAGAAACACTTCTTATAGAAGAATAAAAACTTTGTGGTGTTTTCTTGATTGGTTACCACCCATTAGTGAAGTACTTTGATTAGAAACACTTCTTATAGAAGTATAAGTGCTTTGTGGGGTTTTCTTGAATGATTATCACCCATAAATGAAGTACTTTGATCAGAAACACTTCTCGTAGAAGCATAAATGCTTTGTGGTGTTTTCTTGATTAGTTACCACCAATAAATGAAGTACTCTGATTAGAAACACTTCTTGTTGAAGCATAAATACTTTGTTGTGTTTTCTTCAATGGTTACCACCTTTAAATGAAGTACATTGAGTAGAAAAACTTCCCGTAGAAGTATAAGTGCTTTGTGGTGTTTTCTCGATTGGTTACCACTCATAAATGAAGTACTCCGATTAGAAATACTTCTAATAGAATTATAAGTGCTTTGTGGTGTTTTCTTGAATGGTCATCACCCATAAATGAAGTACTTTATTCAGAAACACTTCTCATAGAAGCATAAAAGCTTTGTGGTGTTTTCTTGATTGGTTACCACTAATAAATGAAGTACTCTGATCAGAAACACTTCTTATAGAAGTATAAGTGCTTTGTGGTGTTTTCTTGAATGGTTATCACCCATAAATGAAGTACTTTGATCAGAAGCACTTCTCGTAGAAGCATAAATGCTTTGTGGTGTTTTCTTGAATGGTTATCACACATAAATGAAGTACTTTGATCAGAAGCACTTCTCGTAGAAGCATAAATGTTTTGTGGTGTTTTCTTGATTGGTTACCACCCATAAATGAAGTACTCTGATTAGAAACACTTCTCATAGAAATATAAGTGATTTGTGGTGTTTTCTTGAATAGTTATCACCCATAAATGATGTACTTTGATCAGAAACACTTCCCGTAGAAGCATAAATGCTTTGTGGTGTTTTCTTGATTGGTTACCACCCTTAAATGAAGTACTTTGATCAGAAACACTTCTCGTAGAAGCATAAATACTTAGTGGTGTTTTCTTAATTGGTTTCCACCCATAAATGAAGTACATTGATCAGAAACACTTCTCGTAGAAGCATAAATGCTTTGTGGTGTTTTCTTGTTTGGTTACCACCCATAAAGGAAGTACTCTGATTAGAAACATTTCTCATAAAAGTATAAGTGCTTTGTTGTGATTTCTTGAAAGGTTATCACGCATAAATGAAATTTTCTGATTAGAATCACTTCTCATAGAACCATAAGTGCTTTGTGGTGTTTTTTTGAATGGTTATCACCCATAAATGAAGTAGTTTGATCAGAAACACTTCTAATAGAAGCATGAAAACTTTGTGGTGTTTTCTTGATTTGTTACCACCCATTAGTGATGTACTCTGATTAGAAACACTTCTCATAGAAGTATAAGTGCTTTGTGGTGTTTTCTTGAATGGTTATCACCCATAAATAATGTACTTTGATCAAAAACACTTCTCGTAGAAGCATAAATGCTTTGTAGTGTTTTCTTGAATGGTTACCACCCATAAATGAAGTACTTTGATCAGAAACACTTCTCGTAGAAGCATAAATGTTTTGTGGTGTTTTCTTGATAGGTTACCACCCATAAATAAAGTACTTTGATCAGAAACTTCTCGTAGAAGCTTAAATGCTTTCTGGTGTTTTCTTGATTTGTTACCACCCATAAATGAAGTACTCTGATTAGGAACACTTCTCATTGAAGTATAAGTGCTTTGTGGTGTTTCTTGAATGGTTATCACCAATAAATGAAGTACTTTGATCAGAAACACTTCTCGTAGAAGCATAAATGCTTTGTGGTGTTTCTTGAATGGGAATCACCAATAATTGAAGTACTTTGATCAGAAACACTTCTCGTAGAAGCACAAATACTTTGTGGTGTTTTCTTGAATGGTTTCCTCCCATAAATGAAGTACATTAATCAGAAACACTTCTCGTAGAAGCATAAATGCTTTGTGGTGTTTTCTTGTTTGTTTACCCCCCATAAAGGAAGTACTCTGATTAGAAACACTTCTCATAAAAGTATAAGTGCTTTGTTGTGATTTCTTGAAAGGTTATCACGCATAAATGAAGTACTCTGATTAGAATCACTTCTCATAGAACCATAAGTGCTTTGTGGTGTTTTTTTGAATGGTTATCACCCATAAATGAAGTAGTTTGATCAGAAACACTTCTTATAGAAGCATAAAAATTTTGCGGTGTTTTCTTGATTGGTTACCACCCATTAGTGAAGTACTCTGATTAGAAACACTTCTTATAGAAGAATAAAAACTTTGTGGTGTTTTCTTGATTGGTTACCACCCATTAGTGAAGTACTTTGATTAGAAACACTTCTTATAGAAGTATAAGTGCTTTGTGGGGTTTTCTTGAATGATTATCACCCATAAATGAAGTACTTTGATCAGAAACACTTCTCGTAGAAGCATAAATGCTTTGTGGTGTTTTCTTGATTAGTTACCACCAATAAATGAAGTACTCTGATTAGAAACACTTCTTGTTGAAGCATAAATACTTTGTTGTGTTTTCTTCAATGGTTACCACCTTTAAATGAAGTACATTGAGTAGAAAAACTTCCCGTAGAAGTATAAGTGCTTTGTGGTGTTTTCTCGATTGGTTACCACTCATAAATGAAGTACTCCGATTAGAAATACTTCTAATAGAATTATAAGTGCTTTGTGGTGTTTTCTTGAATGGTCATCACCCATAAATGAAGTACTTTATTCAGAAACACTTCTCATAGAAGCATAAAAGCTTTGTGGTGTTTTCTTGATTGGTTACCACTAATAAATGAAGTACTCTGATCAGAAACACTTCTTATAGAAGTATAAGTGCTTTGTGGTGTTTTCTTGAATGGTTATCACCCATAAATGAAGTACTTTGATCAGAAGCACTTCTCGTAGAAGCATAAATGCTTTGTGGTGTTTTCTTGAATGGTTATCACACATAAATGAAGTACTTTGATCAGAAGCACTTCTCGTAGAAGCATAAATGTTTTGTGGTGTTTTCTTGATTGGTTACCACCCATAAATGAAGTACTCTGATTAGAAACACTTCTCATAGAAATATAAGTGATTTGTGGTGTTTTCTTGAATAGTTATCACCCATAAATGATGTACTTTGATCAGAAACACTTCCCGTAGAAGCATAAATGCTTTGTGGTGTTTTCTTGATTGGTTACCACCCTTAAATGAAGTACTTTGATCAGAAACACTTCTCGTAGAAGCATAAATGCTTTTTGGTGTTTTCTTGACAGGTTACCACCCATAAATAAAGTACTTTGATCAGAAACTTCTCGTAGAAGCATAAATGCTTTCTGGTGTTTTCTTGATTTGTTACCACCCATAAATGAAGTACTCTGATTAGGAACACTTCTCATTGAAGTATAAGTGCTTTGTGGTGTTTCTTGAATGGTTATCACGCATAAATGAAGTCCTCTGAATAGAATCACTTCTCATAGAACCATAAGTGTTTTGTGGTGTTTTTTTGAATGGTTATCACCCATAAATGAAGTAGTTTCATCAGAAACACTTCTAATAGAAGCATAAAAGCTTTGTGGTGTTCTCTCGATTGGTTACCACCCATAAATGAAGTACTCCGATGAGAAACACTTCTAATAGAAGTATAAGTGCTTTGTGGTGTTTTCTTGAATGGTCATCACCCATAAATGAAGTACTGATCAGAAACACTTCTAATAGAAGCATAAAAGCTTTGTGGTGTTTTCTTGATTGGTTACCACTAATAAATGAAGTACTCTGATCAGAAACACTTCTTATAGAATTATAAGTGCTTTGTGGTGTTTTCTTGAATGGTTATCACCCATAAATGAAGTACTTTGATCAGAAGCACTTCTCGTAGAACCATAAATGCTTTGTGGTGTTTTCTTGAATGGTTATCACCCATAACTGAAGTACTTTGATTAGAAGCACTTCTCGTAGAAGCACAAATGCTTTGTGGTGTTTTCTTGTTTGGTTACCACCCATAAAGGAAGTACTCTGATTAGAAACACTTCTCATAAAAGTATAAGTGCTTTGTTGTGATTTCTTGAAAGGTTATCACGCATAAATGAAGTACTCTGATTAGAATCACTTCTCATAGAACCATAAGTGCTTTGTGGTGTTTTTTTTAATGGTTATCACCCATAAATGAAGTAGTTTGATCAGAAACACTTCTAATAAAAGCATGAAAACTTTGTGGTGTTTTCTTGATTTGTTACCACCCATTAGTGAAGTACTCTGATTAGAAACACTTCTTATAGAAGTATAAGTGCTTTGTGGGGTTTTCTTGAATGATTATCACCCATAAATGAAGTACTTTGATCAGAAACACTTCTCGTAGAAGCATAAATGCTTTGTGGTGTTTTCTTGATTAGTTACCACCAATAAATGAAGTACTCTTATTAGAAACACTTCTCGTAGAAGCATAAATACTTTGTGGTGTTTTCTTGAAATGTTATCACCCATAAATGAAGTACTCTGATTAGAAACACTTCTCCTAGAAGTATAATTGCTTTGTGGTGTTTTTTTGAATGGTTATCACCCATAAATGATTTACTTTGATCAGAATCACTTCTCATAGAAGCATAAAAATTTTGTGGTGTTTTCTTGATTGGTTACCACTCATAAATGAAGTACTCTGATTAGAAACACTTCTTACAGAAGTACATGTTCTTTGTGGTGTTTTCTTGAATGGTTATCACCCATAAATGTACTTTGATCAGAAGCACTTCTCGTAGAAGCATTAATCTTTTGTAGTGTTTTCTTGAATGGTTACCATCCATAACTGAAGTACTCTGATTAGAAACACTTCTCATAGAAGTATAAGTGCTTTGTGGTGTTTTCTTGAATGGTTATCACCCATAAATGATGTACTTTGATCAGAAACACTTCTCGTAGAAGCATAAATGCTTTGTGGTGTTTCCTTGATTGGTTACCACCCTTAAATGAAGTACTTTGATCAGAAACACTTCTCGTAGAAGCATAAATGCTTTGTGGTGTTTTCTTGATAGGTTGCCAACCATAAATAAAGTACTTTGATCAGAAACTTCTCGTAGAAGCATAAATGCTTTCTGGTGTTTTCTTGATTTGTTACCACCCATAAATGAAGTACTCTGATTAGGAACACTTCTCATAGAAGTATAAGTGATTTGTGGTGTTTCTTGAATGGTTATCACCAATAAATGAAGGACTTTGATCATAAACACTTCTCGTAGAAGCATAAATGCTTTGTGGTGTTTCTTGAATGTTTATCACCAATAAATGAAGTACTTTGATCAGAAACACTTCTCGTAGAAGCATAAATACTTTGTGGTGTTTTCTTGAATGGTTACCACACATAAATGAAGTACATTGATGAGAAACACTTCTCGTAGAAGCAAAAATGCTTTGTGGTGTTTTCTTGTTTGGTTACCACCCATAAAGGAAGTACTCTGATTAGAAACACTTCTCATAGAAGTATAAGTGCTTTATGGTGATTTCTTGAAAGGTTATCACGCATAAATGAAGTACTCTGATTAGAATCACTTCTCATAGAAGCATAAGTGCTTTGTGGTGTTTTTTTGAATGGTTATCACCCATAAATGAATTAGTTTGATCAGAAACACTTCTAATAGAAGCATAAAAGCTTTGTGGTGTTTTGTTGATTGGTTATCACTCATAAATGAAGTACTTCGATTAGAAACACTTCTTATAGAAGTATAAGTGCTTTGTGGTGTTTTCTTGAATGGTTATCACTCTTAAATGAAGTACTTTGATCAGAAACACTTCTCATAAAAGCATAAATGCTTTGTGATGTTTCCTTGATTAGTTACCACCAATAAATGAAGTACTCTGATTAGAAACACTTCTCAAAGAAGTATAAGTGCTTTGTGGTGTTTTCTTGGATGGTTACCACCCATAAATGAAGTACTGTGATCAGAAACACTTCTCGTAGAAGCATAAATGCTTTGTGGTGTTTTCTTGATTGGTTATCATCCATAAATGAAGTACTTTGATCAGAAACACTTCTCATAGAAGCATAATTGCTTTGTGGTGTTTTCTTGAATGGTTATCACCCATAAATTAAGTACTTTGATCAGAAACACTTTTCGTAGAAGCATAAATGCTTTGTGGTGTTTTCTTGATTGGTTACAACCCATAAATGAAGTACTTTGATCAGAAACACTTCTCGTAGAAGCATAAATGCTTTGTGGTGTTTTCCTGATTGGTTACCACCCATAAATGAAGTACTCTGATTAGAAACACTTCTCGTAGAAGTATAAAATCTTTGTGATGTTTTCTTGAAATGTTATAACTCATAAATGAAGTACTCTGATTAGAAACACTTCTCTTAGAAGTATAAGTGATTTGTGGTGTTTTCTTGAATGGTTATCACCTATAAATGAAGTAGTTTGATCAAAAACACTTCTCCTAGAAGCATAAAAACTTTGTGGTGTTTTCTTGATTGGTTACCACCCATAAATGAAGTACTCTGATTAGAAACACTTCTTATAGAAGTATAAGTGCTTTGTGGTGTTTTTTTGAATGGTTATCACCCATAAATGAAGTACTTTGATTAGAAGCACTTCTCGTCGAAGCATAAATGCTTTGTGGTGTTTTCTTGAATGGTTATCACCCATAAATGAAGTACTTTGATTAGAAGCACTTCTCGTCGAAGCATAAATGCTTTGTGGTGTTTTCTTGATTGGTTACCACCCATAAATGAAGTACTTTGATGAGAAACACTTCTTGCAGAAGCATAAGTGCTTTGTTGTGTTTTATTGAATGGTTATCACCCATGAATGAAGTAGTTTGATCAGAAACACTTCTCATAGAAACATAAATGCTTTGTAGTGTTTTCTTGAATGGTTACCACCCATAAATGAAGTACTTTGATCAGAAACACTTCTCGTAGAAGCATAAATACTTAGTGGTGTTTTCTTGTTTGGTTTCCACCCATAAATGAAGTACATTGATCAGAAACACTTCTCGTAGAAGCATAAATGCTTTGTGGTGTTTTCTTGTTTGGTTACCACCCATAAAGGAAGTACTCTGATTAGAAACATTTCTCATAAAATTATAAGTGCTTTGTTGTGATTTCTTGAAAGGTTATCACGCATAAATGAAATTTTCTAATTAGAATCACTTCTCATAGAACCATAAGTGCTTTGTAGTGTTTTTTTGAATGGTTATCACCCATAAATGAAGTAGTTTGATCAGAAGCACTTCTAATAGAAGCATGAAAACTTTGTGGTGTTTTCTTGATTTGTTACCACCCATTAGTGATGTACTCTGATTAGAAACACTTCTCATAGAAGTATAAGTGCTTTGTGGTGTTTTCTTGAATGGTTATCACCCATAAATAATGTACTTTGATCAAAAACACTTCTCGTAGAAGCATAAATGCTTTGTACTGTTTTCTTGAATGGTTACCACCCATAAATGAAGTACTTTGATCAGAAACACTTCTCGTAGAAGCATAAATGCTTTGTGGTGTTTTCTTGATAGGTTACCACCCATAAATAAAGTACTTTGATCAGAAACTTCTCGTAGAAGCTTAAATGCTTTCTGGTGTTTTCTTGATTTGTTACCACCCATAAATGAAGTACTCTGATTAGGAACACTTCTCATTGAAGTATAAGTGCTTTGTGGTGTTTCTTGAATGGTTATCACCAATAAATGAAGTACTTTGATCAGAAACACTTCTCGTAGAAGCATAAATGCTTTGTGGTGTTTCTTGAATGGGAATCACCAATAATTGAAGTACTTTGATCAGAAACACTTCTCGTAGAAGCACAAATACTTTGTGGTGTTTTCTTGAATGGTTTCCTCCCATAAATGAAGTACATTAATCAGAAACACTTCTCGTAGAAGCATAAATGCTTTGTGGTGTTTTCTTGTTGGTTTACCACCCATAAATGAAGTACTCTGATTAGAAACACTTCTCATAAAAGTATAAGTGCTTTGTTGTGATTTCTTGAAAGGTTATCACGCATAAATGAAGTACTCTGATTAGAATTACTTCTCATAGAACCATAAGTGCTTTGTGGTGTTTTTTTGAATGGTTATCACCCATAAATGAAGTAGTTTGATCAGAAACACTTCTTATAGAAGCATAAAAATTTTGCGGTGTTTTCTTGATTGGTTACCACCCATTAGTGAAGTACTCTGATTAGAAACACTTCTTATAGAAAAATAAAAACTTTGTGGTGTTTTCTTGATTGGTTACCACCCATTAGTGAAGTACTTTGATTAGAAACACTTCTTGTAGAAGTATAAGTGCTTTGTGGGGTTTTCTTGAATGATTATCACCCATAAATGAAGTACTTTGATCAGAAACACTTCTCGTAGAAGCATAAATGCTTTGTGGTGTTTTCTTGATTAGTTACCACCAATAAATGAAGTACTCTGATTAGAAACACTTCTCGTTGAAGCATAAATACTTTGTTGTGTTTTCTTCAATGGTTACCACCTTTAAATGAAGTACATTGAGTAGAAAAACTTCCCGTAGAAGTATAAGTGCTTTGTGGTGTTTTCTCGATTGGTTACCACTCATAAATGAAGTACTCCGATTAGAAATACTTCTAATAGAATTATAAGTGCTCTGTGGTGTTTTCTTGAATGGTCATCACCCATAAATGAAGTACTTTATTCAGAAACACTTCTCATAGAAGCATAAAAGCTTTGTGGTGTTTTCTTGATTGGTTACCACTAATAAATGAAGTACTCTGATCAGAAACACTTCTTATAGAAGTATAAGTGCTTTGTGGTGTTTTCTTGAATGGTTATCACCCATAAATGAAGTACTTTGATCAGAAGCACTTCTCGTAGAAGCATAAATGCTTTGTGGTGTTTTCTTGAATGGTTATCACACATAAATGAAGTACTTTGATCAGAAGCACTTCTCGTAGAAGCATAAATGTTTTGTGGTGTTTTCTTGATTGGTTACCACCCATAAATGAAGTACTCTGATTAGAAACACTTCTCATAGAAATATAAGTGCTTTGTGGTGTTTTATTGAATAGTTATCACCCATAAATGATGTACTTTGATCAGAAACACTTCCCGTAGAAGCATAAATGCTTTGTGGTGTTTTCTTGATTGGTTACCACCCTTAAATGAAGTACTTTGATCAGAAACACTTCTCGTAGAAGCATAAATGCTTTTTGGTGTTTTCTTGATAGGTTACCACCCATAAATAAAGTACTTTGATCAGAAACTTCTCGTAGAAGCATAAATGCTTTCTGGTGTTTTCTTGATTTGTTACCACCCATAAATGAAGTACTCTGATTAGGAACACTTCTCATTGAAGTATAAGTGCTTTGTGGTGTTTCTTGAATGGTTATCACGCATAAATGAAGTACTCTGAATAGAATCACTTCTCATAGAACCATAAGTGTTTTGTGGTGTTTTTTTGAATGGTTATCACCCATAAATGAAGTAGTTTCATCAGAAACACTTCTAATAGAAGCATAAAAGCTTTGTGGTGTTCTCTCGATTGGTTACCACCCATAAATGAAGTACTCCGATGAGAAACACTTCTAATAGAAGTATAAGTGCTTTGTGGTGTTTTCTTGAATGGTCATCACCCATAAATGAAGTACTCTGATCAGAAACACTTCTAATAGAAGCATAAAAGCTTTGTGGTGTTTTCTTGATTGGTTACCACTAATAAATGAAGTACTCTGATCAGAAACACTTCTTATAGAATTATAAGTGCTTTGTGGTGTTTTCTTGAATAGTTATCACCCATAAATGAAGTACTTTGATCAGAAGCACTTCTCGTAGAACCATAAATGCTTTGTGGTGTTTTCTTGAATGGTTATCACCCATAAATGAAGTACTTTGATTAGAAGCACTTCTCGTAGAAGCATAAATGTTTTGTGGTGTTTTCTTGATTGGTTACCACCCATAAATGAAGTACTCTGATTAGAAACACTTCTGATAGAAATATAAGTGCTTCGTGGTGTTTTCTTGAATTGTTATCACCCATAAATGATGTACTTTGATCAGAAACACTTCTCGTAGAAGCATAAATGTTTTGTGGTGTTTTCTTGATTGGTTACCACCCATAAATGAAGTACTCTGATTAGAAACACTTCTCATAGAAATATAAGTGCTTTGTGGTGTTTTCTTGAATTGTTATCACCCATAAATGATGTACTTTGATCAGAAACACTTCTCATAGAAGCATAAATGCTTTGTGGTGTTTTCTTGATTGGTTACCACCCTTAAATGAAGTACTTTGATCAGAAACACTTCTCGTAGAAGCTTAATTGCTTTGTGGTGTTTTCTTGATAGGTTACCACCCATAAATAAAGTACTTTGATCAGAAACTTCTCGTAGAAGCATAAATGCTTTGTGGTGTTTTCTTGATTGGTTACCACCCATAAAGGAAGTACTCTGATAAGAAACATTTCTCATAAAAGTATAAGTGCTTTGTTGTGATTTCTTGAAAGGTTATCACGCATAAATGAAATTTTCTCATTAGAAACACTTCTCATAGAAGTATAAGTGCTTTGTGGTGTTTTCTTGAATGGTTATCACCCATAAATGATGTACTTTGATAAAAAAACACTTCTCGTAGAAGCATAAATGCTTTGTAGTGTTTTCTTGAATGGTTACCACCCATAAATGAAGTACTTTGATCAGAAACACTTCTCGTAGAAGCATAAATGCTTTGTGGTGTTTTCTGGATAGGTTACCACCCATAAATAAAGTACTTTGATCAGAAACTTCTCGTAGAAGCATAAATGCTTTCTGGTGTTTTCTTGATTTGTTACCACCCATAAATGAAGTACTCTGATTAGGAACACTTCTCATTGAAGTATAAGTGCTTTGTGGTGTTTCTTGAATGGTTATCACCAATAAATGAAGTACTTTGATCAGAAACACTTCTCGTACAAGCATAAATCCTTTGTGGTGTTTCTTGAATGGGAATCACCAATAATTGAAGTACTTTGATCAGAAACACTTCTCGTAGAAGCACAAATACTTTGTGGTGTTTTCTTGAATGGTTTCCTCCCATAAATGAAGTAAATTAATCAGAAATACTTCTCGTAGAAGCATAAATGCTTTGTGGTGTTTTCTTGTTTGGTTACCACCCATAAAGGAAGTACTCTGATTAGAAACACTTCTCATAAAAGTATAAGTGCTTTGTTGTGATTTCTTGAAAGGTTATCACGCATAAATGAAGTACTCTGATTAGAATCACTTCTCATAGAACCATAAGTGCTTTGTGGTGTTTTTTTTAATGGTTATCACCCATAAATGAAGTAGTTTGATCAGAAACACTTCTAATAAAAGCATGAAAACTTTGTGGTGTTTTCTTGATTTGTTACCACCCATTAGTGAAGTACTCTGATTAGAAACACTTCTTATAGAAGTATAATTGCTTTGTGGGGTTTTCATGAATGATTATCACCCATAAATGAAGTACTTTGATCAGAAACACTTCTCGTAGAAGCATAAATGCTTTGTGGTGTTTTCTTGATTAGTTACCACCAATAAATGAAGTACTCTTATTAGAAACACTTCTCGTAGAAGCATAAATACTTTGTGGTGTTTTCTTGAAATGTTATCACCCATAAATGAAGTACTCTGATTAGAAACACTTCTCCTAGAAGTATAATTGCTTTGTGGTGTTTTTTTGAATGGTTATCACCCATAAATGATTTACTTTGATCAGAATCACTTCTCATAGAAGCATAAAAATTTTGTGGTGTTTTCTTGATTGGTTACCACTAATAAATGAAGTACTCTGATTAGAAACACTTCTTACAGAAGTACATGTTCTTTGTGGTGTTTTCTTGAATGGTTATCACCCATAAATGTACTTTGATCAGAAGCACTTCTCGTAGAAGCATTAATCTTTTGTAGTGTTTTCTTGAATGGTTACCACCCATAACTGAAGTACTCTGATTAGAAACACTTCTCATAGAAGTATAAATGCTTTGTGGTGTTTTCTTGAATGATTATCACCCATAAATGATGTACTTTGATCAGAAACACTTCTCGTAGAAGCATAAATGCTTTGTGGTGTTTTCTTGATTGGTTACCACCCTTAAATGAAGTACTTTGATCAGAAACACTTCTCGTAGAAGCATAAATGCTTTGTGGTGTTTTCTTGATAGGTTACCACCCATAAATAAATTACTTTGATCAGAAACTTCTCGTAGAAGCATAAATGCTTTCTGGTGTTTTCTTGATTTGTTACCACCCATAAATAAAGTACTCTGATTAGGAACACTTCTCATAGAAGTATAAGTGATTTGTGGTGTTTCTTGAATGGTTATCACCAATAAATGAAGGACTTTGATCATAAACACTTCTCGTAGAAGCATAAATGCTTTGTGGTGTTTCTTGAATGTTTATCACCAATAAATGAAGTACTTTGATCAGAAACACTTCTCGTAGAAGCATAAGTGCTTTGTGGTGTTTTCTTGAATGGTTACCACACATAAATGAAGTACATTGATGAGAAACACTTCTCGTAGAAGCAAAAATGCTTTGTGGTGTTTTCTTGTTTAGTTACCACCCATAAAGGAAGTACTCTGATTAGAAACACTTCTCATAGAAGTATAAGTGCTTTGTGGTGATTTCTTGAAAGGTTATCACGCATAAATGAAGTACTCTGATTAGAATCACTTCTCATAGAACCATAAGTGCTTTGTGGTGTTTTTTTAAATGGTTATCACCCATAAATGAAGTAGTTTGATCAGAAACACTTCTTATAGAAGCATAAAAACTTTGCGGTGTTTTCTTGATTGGTTACCACCCATTAGTGAAGTACTCTGATGAGAAACACTTCTTATAGAAGAATAAAAACTTTGTGGTGATTTCTTGATTGGTTACCACCCATTAGTGAAGTACTCTGATTAGAAACACTTCTTATAGAAGTATAAGTGCTTTGTGGGGTTTTCTTGAATGATTATCACCCATAAATGAAGTACTTTGATCAGAAACACTTCTCGTAGAAGCATAAATGCTTTGTGGTGTTTTCTTGATTAGTTACCACCAATAAATGAAGTACTCTTATTAGAAACACTTCTCGTAGAAGCATAAATACTTTGTGGTGTTTTCTTGAAATGTTATCACCCATAAATGAAGTACTCTGATTAGAAACACTTCTCCTAGAAGTATAATTGCTTTGTGGTGTTTTTTTGAATGGTTATCACCCATAAATGATTTACTTTGATCAGAATCACTTCTCATAGAAGCATAAAAATTTTGTGGTGTTTTCTTGATTGGTTACCACTCATAAATGAAGTACTCTGATTAGAAACACTTCTTACAGAAGTACATGTTCTTTGTGGTGTTTTCTTGAATGGTTATCACCCATAAATGTACTTTGATCAGAAGCACTTCTCGTAGAAGCATTAATCTTTTGTAGTGTTTTCTTGAATGGTTACCATCCATAACTGAAGTACTCTGATTAGAAACACTTCTCATAGAAGTATAAGTGCTTTGTGGTGTTTTCTTGAATGGTTATCACCCATAAATGATGTACTTTGATCAGAAACACTTCTCGTAGAAGCATAAATGCTTTGTGGTGTTTCCTTGATTGGTTACCACCCTTAAATGAAGTACTTTGATCAGAAACACTTCTCGTAGAAGCATAAATGCTTTGTGGTGTTTTCTTGATTGGTTACCACCCATAAATGAAGTACTCTGATTAGAAACACTTCTCGTAGAAGTATAAGTGCTTTGTGATGTTTTCTTGAAATGTTATAACTCATAAATGAAGTACTCTGATTAGAAACACTTCTCTTAGAAGTATACGTGATTTGTGGTGTTTTCTTGAATGGTTATCACCTATAAATGAAGTAGTTTGATCAAAAACACTTCTCCTAGAAGCATAAAAACTTTGTGGTGTTTTCTTGATTGGTTACCACCCATAAATGAAGTACTCTGATTAGAAACACTTCTTATAGAAGTATAAGTGCTTTGTGGTGTTTTTTTGAATGGTTATCACCCATAAATGAAGTACTTTGATTAGAAGGACTTCTCGTCGAAGCATAAATGCTTTGTGGTGTTTTCTTGAATGGTTATCACCCATAAATGAAGTACTTTGATTAGAAGCACTTCTCGTCGAAGCATAAATGCTTTGTGGTGTTTTCTTGATTGGTTACCACCCATAAATGAAGTACTTTGATGAGAAACACTTCTTGCAGAAGCATAAGTGCTTTGTTGTGTTTTATTGAATGGTTATCACCCATGAATGAAGTAGTTTGATCAGAAACACTTCTCATAGAAGCATTAAAGAAAATCATTTATGAGTGGTAACCATTTACTTCACTTGAATGGTAACCATTAAAGAGAACATCACAAAGCTTCATATCCTACTAAGAAGTGTTTCTCATCATAGTACTTCATTTATGTGTGGTAACCTTTGAAGAAAACTTCACATAGCATCATATCTTACAATGATAAGAGTTTATTCTCCGAGTACTTCATTGAAGTGTTATAACCATTCACTAAAACACATCAAAGAAGCATTGTGTACAACTCTAAGTGTTCAATGTACGAGTACTTAATTTATGAGTGAATCTGATGAGAGTACTTCTTTATGGGTGGTAACCGTTAAATAAAACATCACAAAGCATCTTACCCTACTGTGAGATGTGTTTCATATCTGAGTACTTCACTTATGAGTGGTAATCTTTAAAGAAACATCACAAAACATCAATCTTACTAAGAAGTGTTGTCATAATAGTACTTCATTTATGAGTGGTAACCTTTCAAGAAAACTTCACAAAGCTTCATATCTTACCACGAGAAGAGTTTATTCTCCGAGTGCTTCATTTAATTGTTGCAACCATTCACTAAAACATATCAAAGAAGCATCGTGTACAACTCTAAGTGTTCTATGTACGAGTACTTAATTTATGAGTGATTCTGATGAGAGTACTTCTTTATGGGTGGTAACCGTTAAATAAAATATCACAAAGCATATTACCCTACTGTGAGATATGTTTCATATTTGAGTACTTCACTTATGAGTGGTAACATTTAAAGAAACATCACAAAGCATCATATCCTACTAAGAAGTATTTCTGATCAGAGTATTTCATTTATGAGTGGTAACCTTCCAAGAAAACTCCAAAACACATCATATATTACCACGAGAAGAGTTTCTTCTCCGAGTACTTCATTTTAGTGTTGTAACCATTAATTAAAAGACAACGAAAAAGCATAGATACCACTATAATTGTTTCATGTATGTGTACTTAATTTTTGAGTGATTTTGATCAGAGTAGTTCATTTATGGGTGGTAACCATTAAAGAAAACACCACAAAGCATCGTACCCTACTGCTAGAAGTGTTTCTTATTTGAGTACTTTATTCATGGGTGATAACCATTAAAGAAAACACCACAAAGTATCATATCCTACTAAGAAGTGTTCTCATAATAGTACTTCATTTATGAGTGGTAACATTTCAAGAAAACTTCACAAAGCATCATATCTTTCCACGAGAAGAGTTTATTCTCCGAGTAATTCATTTAAGTGTTGCAACCATTCACTAAAACACATCAAAGAAGTATCGAGTACCACTCTAAGTGCTCCATGTACGAGTACTTAATTTATGAGTGATTCTGATGAGAGTACTTCATTTATGGTTGGTAACCATTAAATAAAACATCACAAAACATCTTACCCTACTGCGTGAAGTGTTTCTTATCTGAGTACATCACTTATGGGTGGTAACTATTAAAGAAAACACCACATAGCATCAGATCCTACTAAGAAGTGTTTCTGATCAGAGTACTTCATTTATGAGTGGTAACCTTTCAAGAAATCTCCACAACACATCATATATTACCACGAGAAGAGTTTCTTCTCCGAGTACTTCATTTAAGTGTTGTAATCATTCATTAAAATAAAATGAAGAAGCATAGATACCACTCTAAGTGTTTCTTGTCCGAGTACATAATTTATGAGTGATTTTGATCAGAGTACTTCATTTATGGGTTGTAACAATTAAAGAAAACACCATAAAACAACGTACCCTAATGCTAGAAGTGTTTCTTATCTGAGTACATCATTCATGGGTGGTAACCATTAAAGAAAACATCACAAAGCATCATATCTCTACGGTGAGAAGTGTCTTATCTGAGTACTTCATTTATGGGTTGTAACCATTAAAGAAAACACCATAAAGCATCATATCCTACTAAGAAGTGTTTCTGATCATTGTACTTCATTTATGTGTGGTAACCTTTGAAGAAAACTTCACATAGAATCATATCTTACAATGATAAGAGTTTATTCTCCGAGTACTTCATTGAAGTGTTATAACCATTCACTAAAACACATCAAAGAAGCATTGTGTACAACTCTAAGTGTTCAATGTACGAGTACTTAATTTATGAGTGAATCTGATGAGAGTACTTCTTTATGGGTGGTAACCGTTAAATAAAACATCACAAAGCATCTTACCCTACTGTGAGATGTGTTTCATATCTGAGTACTTCACTTATGAGTGGTAATCTTTAAAGAAACATCACAAAACATCAATCTTACTAAGAAGTGTTGTCATAATAGTACTTCATTTATGAGTGGTAACCTTTCAAGAAAACTTCACAAAGCTTCATATCTTACCACGAGAAGAGTTTATTCTCCGAGTGCTTCATTTAATTGTTGCAACCATTCACTAAAACATATCAAAGAAGCATCGTGTACAACTCTAAGTGTTCTATGTACGAGTACTTAATTTATGAGTGATTCTGATGAGAGTACTTCTTTATGGGTGGTAACCGTTAAATAAAATATCACAAAGCATATTACCCTACTGTGAGATATGTTTCATATTTGAGTACTTCACTTATGAGTGGTAACATTTAAAGAAACATCACAAAGCATCATATCCTACTAAGAAGTATTTCTGATCAGAGTATTTCATTTATGAGTGGTAACCTTCCAAGAAAACTCCAAAACACATCATATATTACCACGAGAAGAGTTTCTTCTCCGAGTACTTCATTTTAGTGTTGTAACCATTAATTAAAAGACAACGAAAAAGCATAGATACCACTATAATTGTTTCATGTATGTGTACTTAATTTTTGAGTGATTTTGATCAGAGTAGTTCATTTATGGGTGGTAACCATTAAAGAAAACACCACAAAGCATCGTACCCTACTGCTAGAAGTGTTTCTTATTTGAGTACTTTATTCATGGGTGATAACCATTAAAGAAAACACCACAAAGTATCATATCCTACTAAGAAGTGTTCTCATAATAGTACTTCATTTATGAGTGGTAACATTTCAAGAAAACTTCACAAAGCATCATATCTTTCCACGAGAAGAGTTTATTCTCCGAGTAATTCATTTAAGTGTTGCAACCATTCACTAAAACACATCAAAGAAGTATCGAGTACCACTCTAAGTGCTCCATGTACGAGTACTTAATTTATGAGTGATTCTGATGAGAGTACTTCATTTATGGTTGGTAACCATTAAATAAAACATCACAAAACATCTTACCCTACTGCGTGAAGTGTTTCTTATCTGAGTACATCACTTATGGGTGGTAACTATTAAAGAAAACACCACATAGCATCAGATCCTACTAAGAAGTGTTTCTGATCAGAGTACTTCATTTATGAGTGGTAACCTTTCAAGAAATCTCCACAACACATCATATATTACCACGAGAAGAGTTTCTTCTCCGAGTACTTCATTTAAGTGTTGTAATCATTCATTAAAATAAAATGAAGAAGCATAGATACCACTCTAAGTGTTTCTTGTCCGAGTACATAATTTATGAGTGATTTTGATCAGAGTACTTCATTTATGGGTTGTAACAATTAAAGAAAACACCATAAAACAACGTACCCTAATGCTAGAAGTGTTTCTTATCTGAGTACATCATTCATGGGTGGTAACCATTAAAGAAAACATCACAAAGCATCATATCTCTACGGTGAGAAGTGTCTTATCTGAGTACTTCATTTATGGGTTGTAACCATTAAAGAAAACACCATAAAGCATCATATCCTACTAAGAAGTGTTTCTGATCATTGTACTTCATTTATGTGTGGTAACCTTTGAAGAAAACTTCACATAGAATCATATCTTACAATGATAAGAGTTTATTCTCCGAGTACTTCATTGAAGTGTTATAACCATTCACTAAAACACATCAAAGAAGCATTGTGTACAACTCTAAGTGTTCAATGTACGAGTACTTAATTTATGAGTGAATCTGATGAGAGTACTTCTTTATGGGTGGTAACCGTTAAATAAAACATCACAAAGCATCTTACCCTACTGTGAGATGTGTTTCATATCTGAGTACTTCACTTATGAGTGGTAATCTTTAAAGAAACATCACAAAACATCAATCTTACTAAGAAGTGTTGTCATAATAGTACTTCATTTATGAGTGGTAACCTTTCAAGAAAACTTCACAAAGCTTCATATCTTACCACGAGAAGAGTTTATTCTCCGAGTGCTTCATTTAATTGTTGCAACCATTCACTAAAACATATCAAAGAAGCATCGTGTACAACTCTAAGTGTTCTATGTACGAGTACTTAATTTATGAGTGATTCTGATGAGAGTACTTCTTTATGGGTGGTAACCGTTAAATAAAATATCACAAAGCATATTACCCTACTGTGAGATATGTTTCATATTTGAGTACTTCACTTATGAGTGGTAACATTTAAAGAAACATCACAAAGCATCATATCCTACTAAGAAGTATTTCTGATCAGAGTATTTCATTTATGAGTGGTAACCTTCCAAGAAAACTCCAAAACACATCATATATTACCACGAGAAGAGTTTCTTCTCCGAGTACTTCATTTTAGTGTTGTAACCATTAATTAAAAGACAACGAAAAAGCATAGATACCACTATAATTGTTTCATGTATGTGTACTTAATTTTTGAGTGATTTTGATCAGAGTAGTTCATTTATGGGTGGTAACCATTAAAGAAAACACCACAAAGCATCGTACCCTACTGCTAGAAGTGTTTCTTATTTGAGTACTTTATTCATGGGTGATAACCATTAAAGAAAACACCACAAAGTATCATATCCTACTAAGAAGTGTTCTCATAATAGTACTTCATTTATGAGTGGTAACATTTCAAGAAAACTTCACAAAGCATCATATCTTTCCACGAGAAGAGTTTATTCTCCGAGTAATTCATTTAAGTGTTGCAACCATTCACTAAAACACATCAAAGAAGTATCGAGTACCACTCTAAGTGCTCCATGTACGAGTACTTAATTTATGAGTGATTCTGATGAGAGTACTTCATTTATGGTTGGTAACCATTAAATAAAACATCACAAAACATCTTACCCTACTGCGTGAAGTGTTTCTTATCTGAGTACATCACTTATGGGTGGTAACTATTAAAGAAAACACCACATAGCATCAGATCCTACTAAGAAGTGTTTCTGATCAGAGTACTTCATTTATGAGTGGTAACCTTTCAAGAAATCTCCACAACACATCATATATTACCACGAGAAGAGTTTCTTCTCCGAGTACTTCATTTAAGTGTTGTAATCATTCATTAAAATAAAATGAAGAAGCATAGATACCACTCTAAGTGTTTCTTGTCCGAGTACATAATTTATGAGTGATTTTGATCAGAGTACTTCATTTATGGGTTGTAACAATTAAAGAAAACACCATAAAACAACGTACCCTAATGCTAGAAGTGTTTCTTATCTGAGTACATCATTCATGGGTGGTAACCATTAAAGAAAACATCACAAAGCATCATATCTCTACGGTGAGAAGTGTCTTATCTGAGTACTTCATTTATGGGTTGTAACCATTAAAGAAAACACCATAAAGCATCATATCCTACTAAGAAGTGTTTCTGATCATTGTACTTCATTTATGTGTGGTAACCTTTGAAGAAAACTTCACATAGAATCATATCTTACAATGATAAGAGTTTATTCTCCGAGTACTTCATTGAAGTGTTATAACCATTCACTAAAACACATCAAAGAAGCATTGTGTACAACTCTAAGTGTTCAATGTACGAGTACTTAATTTATGAGTGAATCTGATGAGAGTACTTCTTTATGGGTGGTAACCGTTAAATAAAACATCACAAAGCATCTTACCCTACTGTGAGATGTGTTTCATATCTGAGTACTTCACTTATGAGTGGTAATCTTTAAAGAAACATCACAAAACATCAATCTTACTAAGAAGTGTTGTCATAATAGTACTTCATTTATGAGTGGTAACCTTTCAAGAAAACTTCACAAAGCTTCATATCTTACCACGAGAAGAGTTTATTCTCCGAGTGCTTCATTTAATTGTTGCAACCATTCACTAAAACATATCAAAGAAGCATCGTGTACAACTCTAAGTGTTCTATGTACGAGTACTTAATTTATGAGTGATTCTGATGAGAGTACTTCTTTATGGGTGGTAACCGTTAAATAAAATATCACAAAGCATATTACCCTACTGTGAGATATGTTTCATATTTGAGTACTTCACTTATGAGTGGTAACATTTAAAGAAACATCACAAAGCATCATATCCTACTAAGAAGTATTTCTGATCAGAGTATTTCATTTATGAGTGGTAACCTTCCAAGAAAACTCCAAAACACATCATATATTACCACGAGAAGAGTTTCTTCTCCGAGTACTTCATTTTAGTGTTGTAACCATTAATTAAAAGACAACGAAAAAGCATAGATACCACTATAATTGTTTCATGTATGTGTACTTAATTTTTGAGTGATTTTGATCAGAGTAGTTCATTTATGGGTGGTAACCATTAAAGAAAACACCACAAAGCATCGTACCCTACTGCTAGAAGTGTTTCTTATTTGAGTACTTTATTCATGGGTGATAACCATTAAAGAAAACACCACAAAGTATCATATCCTACTAAGAAGTGTTCTCATAATAGTACTTCATTTATGAGTGGTAACATTTCAAGAAAACTTCACAAAGCATCATATCTTTCCACGAGAAGAGTTTATTCTCCGAGTAATTCATTTAAGTGTTGCAACCATTCACTAAAACACATCAAAGAAGTATCGAGTACCACTCTAAGTGCTCCATGTACGAGTACTTAATTTATGAGTGATTCTGATGAGAGTACTTCATTTATGGTTGGTAACCATTAAATAAAACATCACAAAACATCTTACCCTACTGCGTGAAGTGTTTCTTATCTGAGTACATCACTTATGGGTGGTAACTATTAAAGAAAACACCACATAGCATCAGATCCTACTAAGAAGTGTTTCTGATCAGAGTACTTCATTTATGAGTGGTAACCTTTCAAGAAATCTCCACAACACATCATATATTACCACGAGAAGAGTTTCTTCTCCGAGTACTTCATTTAAGTGTTGTAATCATTCATTAAAATAAAATGAAGAAGCATAGATACCACTCTAAGTGTTTCTTGTCCGAGTACATAATTTATGAGTGATTTTGATCAGAGTACTTCATTTATGGGTTGTAACAATTAAAGAAAACACCATAAAACAACGTACCCTAATGCTAGAAGTGTTTCTTATCTGAGTACATCATTCATGGGTGGTAACCATTAAAGAAAACATCACAAAGCATCATATCTCTACGGTGAGAAGTGTCTTATCTGAGTACTTCATTTATGGGTTGTAACCATTAAAGAAAACACCATAAAGCATCATATCCTACTAAGAAGTGTTTCTGATCATTGTACTTCATTTATGAGTGGTAACCTTTCAAGAAAACTCCACAACGCATCATATCTTACCACAAGCAGAGTTTCTTCTCCGAGTACTTCATTTAAATATTCTAACCATTCATTAAAACACAATGAAGAAGCATAGATACCTATCTAAGTGTTTAATGTACGAGTACATAATTTGTGAGCGATTCTTATCAGAGTCCTTCATTTATGGGTGGTAATTCTTAAATAAAACATTACAAAGAATCTTACTCTACTTCGAGAAGTGTTTCTATCTGAGTACTTCATTTATGGATGATAATCAACAAAGAAAACACCACAAAGCATCATATCCTACTAAGAAGCATTTCTGATTATAGTACTTCATTTATGAGTGGTAACATTTCAAGAAAACTTCACAAAGCATCATATCTTATCACGAGAAGAGTTTCTTCTCCGAGTAGTTCATTTAAGTGTTGTAACCATTCACTAAAACACAACGAAGAAGCATAGATTACTACTCTAAGTGTTTCATATCCGAGTACTTAATTTATGAGTGATTCTGATCTGAGTACTTCATTTATGGGTGGTAACTATTAAATAAAACATCAGAAAGCATCTTACTCTATGGAGAGAAGTGTTCTTATCTGAGTACTTCATTTATGGGTTGTAACCATTAAAGAAAACATCACAAAGCATCATATCCTACTAAGAAGTGTTTCTGATCAGTGTACTTCATTTATTAGTGGTAACCTTTCAAGAAAACTCCACAATGAAGGATGTGTGTTTTGAAAGTTACTTTTCTTAATGAATTTATGTATTGTTCATGATTTAAAATGTTATCATACATTTTTGTTCCTTGAGATTAACATGTTATATCTTTAGAAGTGTTCAAGAAGATGCGCTTGATCTTGAATCGTAGAACTCTTCAGATGAAAAACTTGCAATCTTAAATATGTTAACAATCAAGATAATTAAGGAGGAACATTAATTATCGTATGAGATTGTCATGTCAATTAAAGTACATTGCAGTTCTATAAATGTTGATAAGTGATTATCATTTAATGACATGAATATATAAAATGTTTATTTACATTGAACATGACCTAATTAGATGGAACATTATATGGATTGTGTTTGTGTCATTAATGTTTTCATAGTGTTTTTGAATCTTAGATATGAGAATATGAGATGTATAAATTTCTCACATGAGAAGTACATAATGTGATTATTATTTAAAAAACTATCTCATGATAGGAATAAAATAGTAATTCATTATTTATGACTTGTGCGGGAGAAATTTATGTATCAATATTATCATTGTCCCTCAATTAATTTGAGTTATGATATTACTGGGCCCCTTGGTAAAGTGAAATTATATTGCATGCAATATAACTAATGTAGTTATAATTATAATTCACTTGAGAGATCAAGAAAAGAATATAATGCAAAAATGACACGATCCTATTTTGCATATCATTCATAATATCATACGACAAGGATAGACACAAATTTAAGTGGATGAAAAAAATAATTACTATGTGGTTTGGGTGGCTATAATGTAATGATAGAACCTCTTATAATCAATAATATAAAATATTTTATATTATATCCCAAGACGACATAGATCCTCTGTAAGGTCACACCAAATGAATAGAAACAACAAGTATTTTTCATTTTATATGATGTATTTCTTTTCAAGATATATGAAATAAAATACATGTGATAAAATGATAAAATAAAAATGTCATCATATGACATGCTTAGTCGATAAATAAATTTATGATAATATGTGAGTATTATTTGATATAATGTTCGAAAAAACGTCATAATAATAATATGAATATCACATATAGAATAATATAATTGTATTATTGAATCATAAATTAATTTATTTAAACTCATTGCAAGATATGATAAAAGAGTAACAAGAGAAGGCTATTACATTAGTGTATTAATTCAAATTAGCACTAAAGGTTGCCCTAGGGTTTGGCTATATAAAGAGATGTGTTTGAGGTGAAAAATTAACTTTTCTCTCTCTTGCTACAGTACCTGTGAACAGTACTGTCCCATCCATCTTCCTCTCTTGTGTGAAGAAAAGAAACCCTCTCTTCTCCTCTTTATCCCTTGCACAGTTTAGCCACAAAATAAACTAGTTTTTTCATTGAAGAATGAAGAGCTAGGTGGTTGGACCTAAGCTTTAAACCATACATCCATCTATCTAAGAGGTGTATTGCTTTGTTGTTTAGCTTCAAGGTGAACTAAGAGGTTGGAAGGTGCTTCTAAACCGGGTGAAGAAGACAGTTTTTCCAAGAGATCTAGAAGAGAAACCGACTTCTCTCTACCAAGAGATTTGACAATCTCTTTAGGTATAAATCTTTAACCTCTTGTGTAGATGACAAATAAGATTATTAGTTATTTATTTGATGCACATGAGGTACTTGATGAAATGTCTGTGTGTAGTTTGCTTGCTATTGTCATAAAATAAGGTAGATTTTGTGTATTGAGTCACGTAGAGGAGAAAAATTTTAATTTTCGAGCTCTTGAACTTACACATGAAATCCCAACACACAAGGCATCATATCTTACAACAAGCATAGTTTCTTCTTCGGGTACTTCATTTAAGTGTTGTAACCATTCATTAAAACACAACGAAGAAGCATAGATACCTATCTAAGCGTTTCATGTACGAATACATAATTTGTGAGTGATTCTGATCAGAATACATCATTTATGGGTGGAAATCCTTAAATAAAATATTACAAACCATCTTACCCTTCTGCGAGAAGTGTTTCTTATCTGAGTAATTCATTTATGAGGGATATCCAATAAAGAAAACACCACAAAGCATCATATCCTACTAAGAAGTGTTTCTGATTATAGTACTTCATTTATGAGTAGTAACCTTTCAAGAAAATTTCACAAAGCATCATATTTTACCACGAGAAGAGTTTCTTCTCCGAATAATTCGTTTAAATGTTGTAACCATTCACTAAAACACATCGAAGAAGAAACTCATCTTGTGGTAAGATATGATGCGTTGTTGAGTTTTCTAGAAAGGTTACCACTCATAAATTAATTACAGTAATCAGAAACACTTCTTAGTATGATATGTTTATGGTATTTTATTTAATGGTTCTCACCCATGAATGAAGTACTCAGATAAGAAACACTTCTCGCTGTAGGGTATGATGTTTTGTAGGGTTTTCTTTAATGGTTACCACCCATAAATGAAGTACTCTGATCAGAATCACTCATAAATTAAGTACTCATACATGAAGTACTTAGAGTGGTACTTGATGCTTCTTCGTGTGTTTTAGTGAATGGTTACAACACGTAAATGAAGTACTCGGAGAAGAAGCTCTTTTCGTAGAAAGATATAATGCTATGTAGAGTGTTCTTGAAAGGTTACCCCTCACAAATGAAGTACTGTGATCAGAAACACTTCTTAATAGGATATGATGTTTTGTGGTGTTTTCTTTAATGATTACCACCCATAAATGATGTACTCAGATAAGAAACACTTCTCGTAGTAGGATAAGATGCTTTGTGATGTTTTATTTAATGGTTACCACCCATAAATTAAGTACTTTGCTCGAAATCACTCATAAATTAAGTACTCGGACATGAAACACTTAGAGTGGTATCTATACTTCTTTGTTGTGTTTTAATTAATGGTTACAATACTTAAATAAAGTACTCGAAGAAGAAACTCTTCTTGTAGTAATATATGATGCGTTGTGGAGTTTTATTGAAAGGTTACCACTCATAAATGAAGTACTATGATCAGAAACACTTTCTAGTAGGATATGATGCTTTGCGATGTTTTCTTTAATGGTTACCACCCATAAGTAAAGTACAATAATCAGAATCACTCATAAATTAAGTACTCGTACATGAAGCACTTAGAGTGGTACTCGATGCTTCTTCGTTCTATTTTAGTGAATTGTTACAATACTTAAATGAAGTACTCGGAGAATAAACTATTTTTGTAGTAAGATATGATGCTTTGTAGTGTGTTCTTGAAAGGTTACCACTCGTAAATGAAGAACTATGATCAGAAATACTTCTTAGTTGGATATGATGCTTTGTGGTGTTTTCTTTAATGGTTAATACCCATAAATGAAGTACTCATATAAGAAAAACTTCTGTCAGTAGGGTAAGATGATTTGTGATGTTTTATTTAATGATTATCACTCATAAATTAAGTACTTTGATCGAAATCACTCATAAATTAAGTACTCGGACATGAAATACTTAGATAGGTATCTATGCTTCTTCATTGTGTTTTAATGAATGGTTACAACACTTAAATGAAGTACTCGAAGAAGAAACTCTTCTTGTGGTAAGATATGATGCGTTGTTGAGTTTTTTAGAAAGGTTACCACTCATAAATTAATTACACTGATCAGAAACACTTCTTAGTAGGATATGATACTTTGTGGTATTTCTTTAAAGGTTACAACCCATAAATGAAGTACTCAGATATGAAACACTTCGCGATGTAGGGTAAGATGCTTTATGATATTTTATTTAATGGTTATCACGCATAAATGAAGTACTCTGATCAGAATCACTCATAATTTAAGTACTCGAAAATGAAATACTTATAGTAGTAATCTATGTTTTTTTGTTGTGTTACAATGAATGGTTACAATACTTAAATGAAGTACTCGGAGAAGAAACTTTTCTCGTGGTAAGATATGATGTTTTGTGGTGTTTTTTTTAATGGTTACCACCCATAAATGAAGTACTCACATAAGAAACACTTCTCGTAGTAGGGTAAGATGCTTTGTGATGTTTTATTTAATGGTTACCACTTACCACCCATAAATTAAGTACTTTGATCGAAATCACTCATAAATTAAGTACTCGAACTTGAAACACCTAGAGTGGTATCTATGCTTTTTCGTTGTGTTTCAATGAATAGTTACAACACTTAAATGAAGTACTCAAAGAAGAAATTCTTCTCGTGGTAATATATGATGTGTTATGGATTTTTTTTGAAAAGTTACCACTCATAAATGAAATACTCTGATCAGAAACACTTCTTAGTAAGATATGATGCTTTGTGGTATTTTTTTTAATGGTTACCACCCATAAATGAAGTACTCAGATAAGAAACACTTCTCGCAGTAGGGTAAGATGCTTTGTGTTGTTTTATTTAATGGTTACCATCCATAAATGAAGCACTCTGATCAGAATCACTAATAAATAAAGTACGTGTACATGAAGCACTTCGAGTGGTACTCGATGTTTTTTCGTTGTGTTTTAGTAAATGGGTACAATAATTAAATGAAGTACTCGGAGAAGAAACGCTTCTCGTGGTATGATATGTTGCTATGTGAAGTTTTTTTGAAAGGTTATTACTCATAAATGAACTACTATGATCAGAAATAATTATTAGTAAGATATGATGTTTTTTAGTGTTTTATTTAAAGGTTACCATCCATGAATGAAGTACTCAGATAAGAAACACTTCTCGTACTAGAGTATGATGCTTTGTGGTGTTTTCTTTAATGGTCATCTCGCATAAATGAATTATTCTGATCAGAATCACTAATAAATTAAGTATTCGTACATGAAGCACTTAGAGTGGTACTCGATGCTTCATTGTGTATTTTAGTGAATGGTTATAACACTTAAATGAAGTAC